>VYYJ01002123.1:0-23687 GCA_021029165.1 Cyphoderus albinus | reverse complement strand
TCACGTACGCTTCCAACTCGGACGCCGTCAACGCCATCAACGCCGTGCATGAGAAAATCGTGCTCCCGGGGGTGAGTATAACAACAGACAATAAGATTTTTTTTTAAAACAAATTATCAATCCACATATATTATTTAAATGAGAAAAGATGCATGAATGGTGAACCGTTTTGTTTTAAAAAGAAAATACAATCAAGAATTGTTGCGTTAACGAACTTTGACCTGCTGTCAGGTTGGCTTATATAGCGTTTTTACCTTTTACCATCTACTATATAGCATTTTCAATTATTGACTGTATAGCATTCTTCCACTTGTAGTTTATAAATGAAGACGACCAATATGAACGCCTATATATATTTTTTTTAACCTCTCTCTCTTATAATAAAACCAAAGACCCTTCTTAATATCGCCTTCATCCTTATGCAAGGTTATTCTGACGATATTTGTGTGTATCATAAAAATACACACTAAGAATTTACAATAGAATTTAGAATAGAATTTACATCTCTGATGGCAACTGAGCATCAGTTAGCATAAATGAGAAAAGATGCATGAATGGCGAGAACGGTTTCTTTAACAAAAAGAAAATGCTATATAGCAAGAGTTGTTGCGTTAACTACTATTACAACAACAAACTTTGACCTATCAGTTAGTTGGCTAAACAGTTGCCCATTATGTTTATATAGGCTTTGGAGAAAGTTTTCTATTCACATTTGACTACTGACACAGCAACGCGCGTATTTGTTTTTAGCATTTTGGCTTCGTGTTTTATTTTTTCTTTCACTGATGATGATGATGATGAAAGTGCCTTCCGACACTCTAGCATTAACTTGTGGGAAAATAAATTGTACAGACACGACAGACAGACAGACTCTTTTGTTAAGAACAATTTAAAAAAAATAAATAGTACAAGTAAAAAGGTTTATACGATATAACGTGAGATTTAAAAAAAAAAAGAAACGTAAAAACGTCATAAAACTATACATAGACTGACTGACTGATTTTAAATTTCTTATCTTAACGTATGTCGTTTCGATACATTTAAGTATGGAACCTTACTTTAAATCGGTTTTGAGAGCGATTTGCATAGAGATATATTAGTATCTTGGAGAGTTTGCAATGTAGTAGTATAACAGCAGAAGCAGCATCACGTAACAAAAAAGAAAAGAAAAGAAAAGAAAAACACAACAGGTTTCCCACAAGTGCATTTCTGTATATATATTAAAAAAAACATTTTCAAACCTTAAAATCGTTCTAGTTGTTTTATTAGTGGCGATACAGAGATTTTATATAAGAAGAAAAAAAAACGAACAAAAAAAAGAATCTATCGATTTTGTAAAGACAATAAGAATAAGAATCAGTTTTTTTTTTTTTAAATCTTTTTTTTTATAGAGATAGATACTTGAGAATTTGAAAAGAAAAAAAATGATAACGAAAAATAAAAAGCATCAAGTGGAATCTCAATCAAGCTCGCTCGCTCGCTCGCTCGCTCACTCCAGAGAAACGACGATATATCTCTCTCTCTCTCGTTTCTCCAAGCTTTCTCCACACAGTCTCTTACACGTAACACACACAAAACCCTTTTCTCGTTGTTGTGTACTACAGTTCTCTCTCGTTCTCTCTTCTTCGCACCGACTCTGTCCGAAAAGCACGACGACGAAGAAGAAGAAGACGCCTCTCCTCTATACCTCTAAACGGCGCAAAATCAGGAAGAAAAAAAAAACAGCTCATAATAATAAACCACACAGAGTAGTGAAACCAGCTTTTTTTTAAAAAACCTGCTTTATAAGGTGCTCATCTAAACTATAAGGCCGCAGTAAGGCTAAATTATTTTTTCACCAATCCATGTTGTTTTATAATTTTGAAAAAAAAATTATATTTCGTTCATTTGACTTAAATAATGGTCGACCACAGGGATGATCTGTATATTTTTAACATTACGGTACAAATAGACCGAGAAAGTAATGCCTTATAATAATTTTGAGTCTGACCGTCAATACTGAATATATACAGGGTCTTATTCTTTCATAAAGATCGCTACATCATTTTCAAGTACCTTTTAAGTAAGTGTCTCTATGGTAATGTATCGATGTTTACGAAAGACCCTTGTATTTTCATATGCTCAATAAGTATAGTTTTGGATTTAAACAGCCCTAACGGTCACTTGAACCGAAAGAAAGGAGCCCCGACCAAAGTGTTTTAAAAAAAATTGCAATTTAACATGGGCTGTAGTTTTAAGTTTTTAGCTGCCTCATAATTCAGAAACGCACCTTATATATAGAAATACTTTTACTTTCACTCGCTCGCTATTGCTATCGCTATGCCTTGGATACTATTCCCACTACCACTGCCTCGTCGTCGTCGACAGTCGTTGCTTCGGTTGTTGATGATGATGATGATGATGATGATTCGCCCGCTTTATAATAATAATAAATAGCCTGTTGAATATAAAATACACGAGAGCTGAGAGAGAAAGAGAGAGAAGAGAGTTTTGTTGTTGCTCATAAGTTGAGTTAAGTGGAGTTTTAAGAAAAAAAAAGTGACTCTGTGAAAGTAATAACGTAACGTAACGTAACGTAACGTAACATATCCTCGTTTACTGCTGCTGTTGCTGCTATTGCTGCTGGGAGAAAACTCGTTTCTCTTTAGATTCGCTTTCTCTCTCTCTCTCTCTCTATCAAGTCACTAAAATGTAATGAGCTGTTACATACACAGAGAGAGAGAGACAGAGACAGACAGAGACAGACAGAAGAAGAACCTGTTTGATTTTCTCTTCCTTTTTACTAAATAGCTGTGGCAGTTCCCTCTTCTCTCTCTCTCTGTGCGTTTGTTGTTGTTGTTGTTCGCTGCTCGAGGAGTGAGCAGAGTTTTTTCTTTAGAGAGAAAGACAAGATTTTATTAATTTTATTGTGATATTTTTCTCTCTCTCTCTCTTTACTTGGATATTATTTTTTATTATCGAGTTAATGTGGTTTTATTTATATAAAAAAACACTTTTCATCAAAGTGTGAAAAAAATAAACGACTTTAAAAATCAAACTCCACGACATAGCTCGACGATATTACGAGATGTTGTGAAAATATTTAATAAAAAGTGAAATCAATCAATCAATCAGTTCACCTTAATTGACGATAAATATCGTGCTCCTCCATTAACAAAGCCTTCCACGCACACACACAAAGAAGTTTTTTATCACTGTTATTTTGTTCGTTGGTAGATGAACCGTCCTATCCAGGTGAAACCAGCCGACAACAATAGCGTCAACGCGAACCTCACCGCCATGGAGAAAGCCACGCTTAAGGGGGGTCAGTTTCTTTTTTCTTTTTTTTTCTCTCTCTTCACTTTTTCCATAGCAACAACAAACTGTTGAGCCTTTTGCAAAATGTATGTATATTGTATGATATTTCCATGGCAACATCCACACGTAACGCAGAGGACAGGAAGTTGTTTGTGGGTATGCTGAGTAAGATGCAGCACGAGGCGGACGTCCGCGACCTCTTCGCACCCTACGGGCAAATCGAGGAGTGCACGATACTCAGGTAACTTTACAATTCTTTCTAGTTTTTTTAAAGCGTTTTTTATAAAAAAAAATTCTATACAGATTTTAAAATTAGTCATAAAACACATCTTTAGTTATTAAGCGTTTTTATCTAGTTAAAAATAAACTGGGAATCATCGAGATGAAGAAATAATAAGAGGGGAAAGTTTTACTTTATTGTGATAATTTAATGCAATTTATTTTTTTCTGTTTAAAAATCAGAAATGGTGGACCGGACGGCATCAGCAAAGGTACGTGTGTTTGTTTTGCTCCTCCAAAGTTTTTCTTCATTCTTTTATTATCCTTTTAATAAGTTACAAATCTGTAGCAGTAGCAGTAATTTTTTTTTCTTGTCACTGAGACGTTTATCTTGAGAACATGCTTAAAAATACACGCTTTTTATAAATACCAAATTACAGACATATTATTTAAATCGTAATAACTTTTTTATAAATATTGTTACTACGGTGATATGTGTGCCCAAATGTATTAATAACTATATATACATAATATATATTTATATGCCTATAACATTAATCATTTAATTCCCGTAAAAAAAGAACACCATTATATAATTTATTATAAAATACCATGGTACCCGAGAAAGAGACAGGGATAAACCACCTGTAAACCTGTGTGTGTCTCTCTCTCTCTCTATCTGCTTTTCCTGGTATAGTGCTGCTGCTGCTGCTTCTTGCTCTCGCTCTCGTTCTCTTTCTTGTTGCGTTTTTGTTTCGTAGCTTTACACATGCACAGTCGTCGTAGTCGTCGTCATCGTTGTTGGCAAGGGTACACACACAGCTAGAGAGACCCGAGCAGAAGAGAAAGACAGATAAAACTTGCATGTGCGTTGTGTGTCTCTCTCCTCTCTCTCGTGTCATTCCTCCCCAGTCTCAAAATCTCTCTCTCTCTACCTAAAACACACAGTCATGTCACAGGGTACTACTCTCTGTGTGCATTTATAAGTTTTACCGAAAAAATCTTTCTTCTATAGTAACTACAACGACCACCACCACCAGGGAGAGAAGAGATGTTGTTCTAAAGTCTCTTCTGAATCCCGTTTTTCTCCTTAAGCCACGTCCCATTATTATGTGTGCATGCGTCGTCGTACTCGTACTTGTTTCCTTCCGCTTTTTTTTTTATTATATTCTTTTCTATCCCGTTGCGATGGCAAAACACACACTAGCAGCAGCAGCAGCAGCAAGCAAGCAAACGAGATAGTCTCTCTCTCTCTCTCTCCCCGATGCTCTTTATTCCTTTATTCCTTCTCCTCCTTGTCCATCGATTATTTTACTTCTCCAGTCTTCTTCACTCTCACTCTCACAACTCTTTTTCCCCCTTTCACTTTCCTTGCCAAGGCAACGGATACGCTACTATCACGTATAATATACTGGGAGCACGGCATCGTTTTCTATATTATTAACCATATAGAGAATTCGACTCTCTCTTCTCTCCGAACACACAAAATGTAGTACTCGAGACGATCCCATGACAACAAATGATATCAGAAGAAGAAAAGGCATTTTTATTAAAAAAACAAATATGTAATCTAAATATTGCTTAATTATCCTATTTTCTTTTCGCAATTAATGATGACATGTCTCAAGATGCCCCGGTATATAGTTTTTGTTGTGTAGTTTAAGAGAAATAAAACTCTGCATAAACTCCCAATAAACCGCTCTAAACTCCACCATGATGACTCATGCTTCATGTCACTCAACAGGTTGCGCGTTCGTCAAGTTCTCAACGAGGGACGAGGCTCAGGCCGCCATCAATGCTCTTCACGGGTCCACAACGATGCCCGTAAAATAAAAAATAAAATTTTAATTTTTTCTCCTTTTCCCCCTTTTTTTTACTAAATGCTCGTTACCATGGCCACGACAATTAAAATGTATTTCCCCCTCTTATTATTATTGTAATACAGGGCGCCTCCAGCTCTCTCGTCGTCAAGTTCGCTGACACGGAGAAAGAGCGCCAGCTGAGGAGGATGCAACAGGTTAGACAAGCCTTGCTAATTTTAATTGTCGCATATTAATTAATATAAATAAATTACTCTCCACCACGTATCTTATGGCAACAAGTAGAAAAAAAAACACATCTGTTGTATTTTGAAAATTGTCAGATGGCAAGTGCATCAGCGGCCGCGGCTGCCGCATTAGCAGCTGCCGCAGCAGCCCCCACTTACGCCGGAAATTACGTTGTCCCGTTGTATGGAAGCGCGACGACGCCGACTCACCACGGACCTACCGCTATCATCCCGAACATCGCTGCCGCTTCCGCAGCTGCGCAACTCAGCATCAATGGACACGGAGCTGCAGCCGGTTAGTTTTATATTGAATAGTTTTTTGCATTAATACATAGCTCAACATGAGTTATCATATACAAGAAAAGGCCACCCGGCCCAAGGCCGGTAAAAATCAGTAAAATTTTTCATTTATACAGTGATATCATGAGTTGGCCAGATTTTTGTTCCTGGATAAGCCATAGCTTCTCAATATTAACCGTTTCACTTATCATTATATATTTTTGCTCTCTCTTGGACGTCTATTACATGGATATTTAATACTACAAGTGTGCCAGAGCGGCGGTCGCTGCTATAAAAATCACTAAAATCGCAGTAAGGGAAAATACCCAATAAAACGGCGTAATCAGTTAGGGAAAAGGCTGTTGGTTTGTAGACGATAAGGAATCCCGGTATCACTGCTAGCTTCACTCAAAATGGCACAACAGTGACTTGGTTAAACTCCTCAAAACATTAGTAAGACACTTGGCGACATGAAAGTTCGTTGTTAGTTGCTACAGTAACAACTGAGAACACTACAATGAGTAAAACATGAATGGGCGTAGTAAAAGTAGTAATTAATTTTCATTCATAAACTATTATGGTCGGCCAACCATGCTTGCTCCCTTAACTCTATTATATTAAAGATACTTATTTGCTCGCATTTTTTATGTAGCCGGCACCCCCACAACCCAGCCAGTAGTAGCTGCAGCAGCCGCAGCCGCCGCCGCCCACCACCACTCCCACCACCACCACCAATTCGTCCACCAAGTAATGTTCGGAAACGGTGTCTCTAGTTCCTCCAGTTCTTCGGTTGTGAGCAGTGGTGGTTCAGCAAACTCGAACGCCGCGGCTGCCGCAGCTTCAGCTTCCGCCCTAGCCGCTTACCAGCAACAGAACGGGACGGTTGCTACTACCAACGGTCATCCACAAGTGCAACCACAACTACCCCAGCAGGCACAGGCGCAGCACCAACAACAGCAGCAGCAGGCACACCCACAACAAACTGCAGCCATGTTTCACCATCACGCGGCAGCGTATAACGGCACTTACACTCATACCGCTGCGGCCGCTGCAGCACACGCCCAAATGTATCTAGCCGCTTCGGCTGCCGCTGGTGGTAACCCACATGTCAGCTCATTGCCTGGTCAGTTTTTCTTAGCACAATTTTCTTCTTCTTCTTTTTTTTTTAAAGAAACACCCTGTACGAGGGTGTATCCAGAAAAATGGATCGGACTTTGCATAATATCAATATCTCAACGGTTGAGACTCAACCAAAAATGGATGATATTAATATATGCAAAGTCCGATCCATCTTTCTGAATACACCTACGTATATGAATATTCGGGGTGTTTGTTTTCTCTCTCTATTGATGATATCCATGAAAATCTACTTATGATATTAACTAACCGTATGCTGATGTTATCATTTTTTATTGTGCCGGTTCCCCTTTTAGGCCTGCACATGAACGGTAACTCGAACAGTATCATAAATTTTAGTAGCGCAGCAACAGCCGCCGCTGCCGCCGCCGCAGCCGCAGCAGCCAGCACAAACGGAGTGACCCACCACCACCACCACCCACATCACCATCACAACCACGTGATGACAGTTGGTGGTATCTCATCAGCTGCAGCAGCCGCCGCCGTTGCAGCTAGTATTCATCAACAGGCAAACGCCAGCTCATTGCCTGGTCAGTTTCCTTGACATTTTATTTTTTAAATAATTTGTTTTATAACCACAAAGTAAACCCCCAAAAAAGCTCACCACAAAATTTAATTGTGTATCCACGAAGGAGATTCCATCGTTCTTTTTGCAAGATATAAGTTTTTTTTTTGCCTAATTAAATTTTTAAGACACCTTACGAGATAATTGAATGTGATTATGTATGACGATTTTTATATTACAAGAAACGCGAGGCCTACGCTAAAGCGTAGTTATATAGAGTGAATTTAAAAACACCTTTAAACAATGGCCAACAGCTAGGCTACTTGACCTTTGAAGCTTCGTTTTTGTAACAACTGAGGATAATACAATGAGTCAAGCATGAATGAGAGCTGTAATATTTTATAGTAATTAAAATTTTTATTCACCAAAATTTTGGGTTTCACGCCCACCATTTGTCATTTATTATAAAGATATATGATTATGACGATTTTTTTGAAACGATGGAAACTCCTCACGCCATAAAAAACATATACAAAAAAAAGCATGCACTATCAATGTAATAGTTTCACGGAATGTCCGGTAACTATGGTGTCGGTCGGTTGATTCTCATTCGACATCCTTGCTATACCGGACAGTCTATATATTTTCACATGTGCACGCAAAAAAATAATAAAACTGAACACAATTTCCCCTGGCAATTACTTAAAATATAAAAAATAATAACTAAAATAATATTATAAAATTAAATTAAAATAATTATATATGTAATATATATATATGATGATAAAGAAGCTTATTTATTTTTCCGTTTTTTAAATTTCATGTGCGCTTAAAAACCCCCTTAAAAACCGCTGCCTTTAAAAAAAACAAAAAATTATTTTTTTACAAAATAATAAAAAAAAAAACGCTCGGTCACAAAAAAAATATATTAAAAAACCTGTTGTCACGGGTAACCATCCACACGGTCTGCTCCTCTTGATATATTCCGGTAAGTTTTTTTACTAAGTAATTTTTTTATACATTTCCTTTCATCATCATCAAAAAAACACCTTTTATACTATAAAATATAAGACAATCTTTTAGATATTAAAATTTGTAGCCGTTTTTTAGCTTTCAGTGTTTAAGTCGTTGCTATATCGTAACATGTATATTATTATTATCAATTAGATATTATCACACCAAATTAATTCTATTAGTTGATACACTTAAATATTTAATATTATGGGAAAAAATGAAATAGTACGTTTATTTTAGAAACACGCGAGTGAGTGAATCTCTTCTGATATCCGTCTTCTTCTTTTTTTTATATAATTATTGTTGTGTGCGTCGCAATGGAAACATTTCTAGGGTGCTCATTGTCCGGACCAGAGGGATGCAATCTTTTCATCTACCATCTTCCACAGGAGTTTGGAGGTAAATAGTATATACAAAATATTATATAACATTTATAAATCTCTATGGAAACTCGATGTAAAGAATATATAATTTTTCGTATATGATTCCGTTATATATAGACGCCGAGCTGATGCAAATGTTTTCCGGATTCGGGCAAATTATATCAAGTAAAGTGTTTATAGACAGGGCCACGAACCAGTCCAAATGTTTCGGTTTCGTGTCTTTTGACAACCCCACTTCCGCTCATGCGGCCATCCATGCCATGAATGGGTTTCAAATTGGTAAAATCTTCTTTTTTTCAATTTCACAAAATAATTTTTTTAAACTTCGTCAGTACGAGGGCTGATTGATAAGTCGTGGCGCAACTTTCGGAGTCGATAACTCCAAAAATACGTGTCGGCAGATCGACGTGAAGTCAATCGGGAATCAACAGAAGTTGTAGATGAACCGGAAAGCCTTTCAAGTTTAGAATCCGAAAATTACGCCACGACTTATCAATCACTCTACGTAAATAATAATTACCTAACACGCAGTTAAATAAATAAATTTCGATTTTTTTTTCTTTGAAGGCATGAAACGACTCAAGGTCCAGCTGAAGAGACCCAAGGACACCTGCAAGCCATACTAAGCAAAAAATTAAAAAAGAAAACTATAATAATCACCATGACAACACACACAAAAAATGACGATAAATATTTGTTACTATATAAATACTACTACTACAATATATCATTCCAAAACATTCCAAAAAAAAAAATAATCGAGTCCAGTAGAAACATTTCTAAAAGAAAACTGAGCAGGCAAGAAGAGGCAGCAGCCAATTCCCAAAAATGGAATTACTTACACGAATTATTTTTGTAAATAAAAACTAAACAATTTTACAATTTTTGATGAAGAAACAAAATATTTGACATGGTAACAAAGACCGTTGATGATGAAGAAATTGTTAATTTTTTTTTGAGGACAAGTGAGAAAACGCTAAGAAAAAACTTTAAAAATATTTACTATTTGAAAACTATAGAGAAAAAAATTCCACATGGCCAAATACTAATAAAATCTACGTAAATACGTAACGAGTTGTTGTGAAGAAGAAAAAACATATTTACACGAGATGATGATGATGATGATTTTTTGTTCTAGTCTTTTTTAAACATATTTCTATATAGTTACGACGGTAACGTACTTAATTGTATAAATTATCAATAATATATATATAAATACTATATATTATATCAACACGATATTATGAAGAAAAAAAATATTATACGAGTGCAGCAATGAGAAAAAAATATGCACGACACGACGGACCGAGAACAGTTTAAAAAGAGAAGAAAAAAAAACTTTTTTATTTACTAAAAAAAACACGTAGTCATAGCAGATGAACGGGAAAAAAAGTGAGAGGAACAAACAGGGAGAAATAATACAAAAAAAAATTGAAGAAATCAAATATTATATGATTAACAAAAAAAAAGCCAAAGGTAATTAATATAAAACTGAAAACAGTTTTTTTTATTGTAAATTTAATTTTAAGCGTAAAAAAAATATCAAACAAAAAATTTATCACTTAATATATAATTAGTAGTAAACAAAACAAGTTTCTTTTTTAAAAACGGTAAAAAAATTTGACCACACTAAATAACGTATATAGGTAATTATAAACTTTAATTTAATAATTTATATCAATCCCCGTGGCAACAACATGTAAATACATTATAGTTACCATACAAAATGTAGAGTTTACTATGATATTATATACTATATATACTTTTCAGTTTTCATTTCATTCTAGTCGTAGCCATGAAAAATGAACCAAACCAAAAATAGTTTTATGTGTAAGAAAAATAAAATCTCGGTTGAGACTTTTATAATTTAAAAACCACACGATAATAAAATAAATTAAACGAGTAAAATTTAAAAGAAAAAGTAAAATGAACATTATTTTAAAAGTCGCCATGACATAAACAAATTAAAACTATATAATAATTGAATCTATTATGACAACAAAATATTATTTAAAGTTTACTTTTTTTTTAGATTTATAGTAACCTATAAAAAATGAAATCTGATGCATAAATACGGAATTGAAAAACTTTTTTTTTAAATACTCATGCAGTGGAGAGGACGGATGTAGCGGATTTGTAGTGACTGACTTCGATAAAAAATCATTTCTTCATCTTTCAAAATCACAAAAATCATAATTTTTCTTGTATTTCTTTAAGATGTGCGCCTTAAAATTCACTTTGCATTCACAAAAATTGACAAAATTTATGTGCATTATCCGAATAGTACGAAAACAAATTATTATTCTTTTTGTAGCAGAGATCTAAAACAGTTTATACGCATTGCAACAATTCATTATTGCACACATTTTTAAAACACCAAATTTGCAATATCGCCAGTAATTTATTTAAATGCACTTTAAACGCACTTTAAACGCAATTTAAATGAACTTTAAATGCACTTTAAATGCACTTTAAATGTACTTTAAATACACTTTAAATGCAACTTAAATGCAAACTTAAATGCAACTTAAATGCAACTTAAATGGACTTAAATGCACTCTAAATTCACCTTAAATGCACTTTAAATGCACTTTAAATGAACTTTAAATGCACTTTAAATACGTTTTCCTCTAAATAAAAGCAAAATTTTAAATATCTAACCAAAAATAAAATCAACTAACTGTAACTCTAGGTAAAACATAATCAATTTAACGCAACGCAATTCAACGCAATTTAATAAGTATCACCTGCCAAAGATACAGACGCACGCAAAATAAAACTGAACAAAGACGAAAAAAAAACTCTTCTTTTTTTACATACTTTTGATGTCTCCCTGATTCAGGGTACTGTGAAACAAAACCTTAGCGTTGCTCTATGATGACGGTCGTTTTCTGTCTCTCTCTCTCTCTCTCTCTCTGTTTATGTTTGTTTGTCTACACATGAGTTAACAAGAGTTTGACTCTCTCACAAACAACAACAAATCGACAAAATCAATCCATTTTTTTTACGACTCTCGGATTTGATTTGATTTTCATAAAAATTCTTTATATATCCCTATGGAAATTATGCTTACTCTTCCTTCTTCTCTAAAATTCACGTGTTTCAAAAAACCGTTGTCGTCGTCGTGATAAAAGTGGCCGATTAAAAATCAAAAACTTCTCTTTTTTTTATATAAATCGATTTTTTTCCACCGTTACCGTTTTTATTTACCTTTTTAATGTGTCCACAACAGAGGATAATGCAGCTGAAGAAGAACGGGTACATAACGACCGCCAATCTCCTTGCCAACATTCCCAACCATAATAATAACCAGCCGTTTAGGTAAACAGTTTTTTTATATCATCACCATGCATCGAAAATTTACTAGTTTAAAAAAACATTTACATTTATCAAAATTTTTATTCTTTTTTTCCATTTCCACAGTAACGTGAGTTTGGCAGTTGCTGAGGTGAACGTCGGTGGTGGTGGAGATGGAGGAACAAGAGAAATTCGTAACGACGACCATTAACGACGCGTTGCTTTATGATGAGGAAGATGATGAACCATCAAATAATCTGGTCACCGTGTACAGTCTCTATGAGAACGAGGAGGAGGGGAGGGCTGAGGTGTTCAGCGGAAGAAGAATAAGAAGAGGAGGAGGAGGAGGAGGACAGCGACGGAGACAGCAGCGGCAAAGAGATCAGCAGCATCGGTTGATAAGAGAGGCGATGGAGGCAGTTCGAGAGGTGGTGGAGGAGGAGGAGGAGGGAGGAGAGGAGAACGACGAAGATCTGAGGAGATTTTTTGAGGGGGCGGTGATGAACAACAATAGTAACGGACATGATGCGGTGGTGGGGGCTGTCACTAATGGCAACGGGGATGGTGAGGTGGATGTTAGTAATAATAATGGAGGCGAAGCATCATCATCATCATCAACGAGCTACGGGTTGCCTAGCGAGAATTTGAAGGTGTGGTTTTATAAAAAACTCTCTAAGCTTTATCTACTCTAAGCTTCGGTTTAGTTTTTTCTTTAAGTTTCATAAATTTCTTCTTTGCTTTTTATCTCCTCCAAAGTTTGTTACGAACGAGTACGGTTTCCTCGAGATCCTGGATAATGATGATGATGATGAAGAAAACTATGACGACGACGACGACGATGACGATGATGATGATGATGCTTCCTCATGCACCACCACCAGCAGCAGCAATAAGTCATCAGATGATGATGGCGGTGGTGATAACGACGAGGAGCTTCCGGCTCCTCCAGGACAGGAAGATGTCGATGATGAGGTGGATGTGAACGTCCCGACAGTCTCGTGCGTGACCTGCGGTTGCTACGCCCTCGTCACAGAGTTCTACGACGAGACGCACTGCACTTACGACTGCGCCGTTATCACGAGGATTAACGAGGCGAAGGTCAGGGTCAATAATGAGCAGCAGCAGCAGCAAGAGGCGGCGGCGGCGGCGGCGAACGACAAGGAGGGGATCGTCAGTATCAGGAGGGGTGGAGTAGGAGGAGATCTTCAGAAGAGTAGGAGCGGAGCGGGTGAACAGCAGCAGCAGCACAACAAGAGGAGGAGGGGGAGCTCCGATGAGATAGGGGGAGGAGGAGGAGGAGACGGCGGCGGCAGTAGTTGCCGAGCAACCAAGCGGGTCAAGTTGGATGTGGTGGTGAAGGTGGAAGAAGAAGAGGACGAGGAGGAGGAGGAGGTTGAGGAAGAGGAGATGGAGGAGGAGGACGATGATGATGATGATGATGTCAACGAGGAGGAGGAAGAGGAGGAAGAAGACTGCACCCGAGGTCTTGACAAGCGCCCAGCTCCACTCGAACTGTTCCGGCAACAGCCCGCACTTCCGATTCGGGAGAATCCATTCAGGTAGTAAAAGAGTTATGAATGAGTTATCAAGAGTTTAAAAAATACGGGTTAGTATTTGGGATTTTAAAATATATATAAATCTTACCCCCGTGTAGAGTAAACGACGTGTTGGAGGCGATTGACCCTGAGCACCAGTCCCTCTTCTGCCCGGTAACCGTTGTCGAGGTGATCGGTTTCAGACTCGTAAGTAAAGAAATTAGTTGAAAAAATAAATATCTTGTGTTTACGCACAACAACATCAGCAAGAGAGATTTAAAAAAAAAAATTTTTTTTCTTTTTTTATTATTTATATAATAGCTTATCAAGTTCATCGGTTACCCTGACAAGTTCAACTTTTGGGCGAACGCTGACTCGGAGGATATTTTCCCTGTCAACTGGACTCTACGGTATACTGGGCCAACAACACAGCAGCAGCAGTCGGCGACACTCCCCGTCACTGAAGACCCACCACCACCATCATCATCTCGTAACAACAACAACAACAACACAGCCACCACCACCACCGCTCCACTTCCACGGCCCCCCTGACTTTTCCTGGGAAACGTATCTGAATAAAAATGCGAATGATACAACTGATACTGATAAAGATGATGACCGAATTAGTCGTCGCCATCATCATCATCATCGCCCTCGATGCCGGATAGCTCCCGACTCCAACTTCCCTCACATTGATAAGATCCTGAGTTGTCCCCAGCAACCCGTCCGAGTCGGCATGAAGCTCGAGGCCGAAGACTTGAGGAACAACGGGATCATCTGCGTTGCGAGCGTTGTGAGTTTTTTATTTTTATTTTTTTTGGACGGATGGTGTGGAGGGTTTTTGTATTCACGTTTTTCTTGCACGTACACATATATGTGTATGATAAGCTATCGCACCGCGAGATTTCCGTTTCACCCGTGTATTATTTTTTGTTGTGATTTAGGCCTGCGTGATGGGCGACCGGTTCCTGATCCACTTTGACTCTTGGGACTCTCAGTACGACTACTGGACAACCGTTGGAAGTCCACATATCCACCCCGTTGGGTTCTGCAAGGAACAAGGCATCGAAATCACTCCGCCACATTGCTATGGTGAGGGGGAACGGGAAGAAGAATTTTTGCCTTTTGCTGTTATATTCAACCAAATTTTTTTTTGTCAGGATAAAAAATGATTTTTCAATATTTTTTTCTTTTTTGACATTTGACAGAAACGGTGGGCTTCGACTGGGACGAGTATCTCAAAAAGACTGGATCCGTTGCCATGTGAGAATAAATATGGGATGTTTTAAATCGATTTAGTTTATTTAATTTATACCGTATCGAATAATTATTTTTGTTCTGTCAACAGCCCCTCAGACCTGTTCAGCGTGTCAAGCCCCCCGCTCGGTTTCGAGCCCGGTCACCAGCTTGAAGTCGTCGATAAGCGAGCACCACGACGTGAGTGAAACGAGATTAAAAATTTAAATGTTTTACAAATAATTTTTACATAATTTTTTACATATTTTTCTCTCTCTCTCTCTGTCTAGTCCTTCGTCGAGCCACGATCACAAACGTCGCGTCCCACATGCTCACGCTCCACTTTGACCGGCTGTCCAGTCTCTATGACTACGAGGTTAGCGAGTCCTCCCCGGATATTCATCCTGTGGGTTGGGGCAAACACACCGGGGTTTCGCTTGCAGATGATGAGGATAACGACGACGACGACGACGAAGAAGAAGATGAGGATGAAGATGACGAGACCCAAGACCGTGACGATATTAAGAAGTCGGATAAGACTCCATTGAAAAACAATCGCATGCGAAGAAACGCCAAGTAACAACAACAACAAGCACCACCCACCCAATTTGCCGACATGCCCAAACCACGAGGTATGCAAGAGCGCGTGTAGCACAAAAGGCCCGAGTTTCGCGTTCCACTCCAAGTCCCGGGACTGCCCGTTCTCCACCGCCAACATTCAGATGCTTATCGAGGGTGGTGGTGGTGGTAGTGGGGGAGGGAGTAGTGGAGGTGGTGGTGGGGGTAGTTACAACAATTGCTACAACAACAACGGAGAACGGGTTATCGTGTATGAGGATAAGTACTATGGGCTGGGAGGGGACTGTGGTGGAGGTGAAGGTGGAGGAGAGTCGTCCTCAGGAGATAACGAAGTGGACGGAGATGAGGAAGAGGTAGATCATGATGATAAAGGACAAACGACAGGAGATGATGCTCAAGTCGACCAGAAGAAGACGCCGGAGAAGATTTTTGTTGAGGTGAAGAAAGAGGAGGAGGAGATGGATATTCCCGACCCGGGTTCCTGTTCCTCCTCCTCCTCTTCGTCGTCGTGCTCCTCGTCTTCTTCTTCTTCTGAAGAGGACAGCAACAAGGAGCAGATTATCTTTGCCCCTCCTCCTCCACCCCAAGTGAAAACCGAGCCACCACCATCACCACAGTTCGTTGTAACGGGAGGTGGTCTAGTCCACAAGCCACAGCAACCTGACTGCAAGGCACCACCACCGCCGCCGCAACTACTCCAACCTCTCCACTCATCATCCGCGTCTACTCCTCCTCATCCTCTTCATCCCCTCCTCTCCCGGAACTCTCCTCTCCCCCCGATCAACTTCACCACCAAAACCGATTCATCGTCAGGAGCGACAAATTCAACGAAACCGCTCGTCTCTTCATCAGCGATAAGCGGTGGTAGCGGTGCCGGTGCCGGTGCCGCATCATCATCATCATCATCATCATCCCCCGAGGTCCCGAAGAGGTCCGAGATCCTGACGTGGTCCCACGACCGGATTTCTAAACTCGTCCTCTCGCTCTGCTCTAACCTGCCCACCGCTCAAAAAGTCGCCGATCAATTTAGGTGGGAGGAATTTTTAATAACTCTCTACAATATATCATTCTACTTATTTTTAAAAATTAAAAAAAAAATATTCTGTTTTTCTCCCTCTACAGGAACAACCTCATCGACGGCGAGAGTTTCCTCTATCTAACACAGGAAGACCTAACTAAAGCGTAAGGACTTTATTCATTTCATTTTTATTTATTTTCGGGTATGTTTTTATACTAATAAAAAAATAAACAAAAAAATTAAAAAAATTTCCTGTTATAGATTAAAGATCAAGTTGGGCCCCGCCGTCAAGATCATCAACCTCATCAAGCTCATCGATCTCAACAAGTGATGATGATGATGACGACGTGGTGGTGTGTATTTATTAATAAATGATCTCTCCGTGTATGTAATCTCTCTGTTTTATAATTAAATAAATTAATAAATAAAGAACACCATAAGAGATTTTTTTAAACAAGACATTGTGTTTTTTTCAACGTGTTTGTCCAGAAAAAGAAACAATCATAAAACTCATGGACATCACCTTTTTTTGATCAACTCACAGATATATTTTGTTTTTGTTTTTGTTTTTTCCATATCTCTCATTTTTTTTATAAAATGTTTTAAAACAATTAATTTTTAGCCACATTTGCATTTATATATATATTAATTAGTTTTTTATTTTGCCTTGCCACGCACAACAGCGAGAATTAAACTGCCGTGTGGTGAGAATCCACCAACGTTGATTTTTGTTGAATGAATTTTTTAATGATGAAAATGAAAAATTGAAAAGAATTAAAAAAAAAAGAAGTTCATTCCTTTTCTCAATAATAGAAAAACAAAATCGTGAGGAGAGATGATTCATATTTTTTATTCACCTCACGGATAATTTTTGTTTTTATTTATTATTTTTTCTATATTTCTTTCAGTTTTTTTTTAATAATTAATTTTTTTTGTCAGATTTGATAAATTATTGCATTTAAGTGAATAATCTCTCCTTTTCTTCTGTTCTTATATAAATAAATATCGGCTCATCCCCACCGCTTGACCACCACCACCAACACAACCTCCAACGTCATTCGTAATCATGGCATTTTTAAGCACAGCGACCCACCTCCTGAACGTGTAGCCGCTCTCCGCTCGGAAAAAATAGACGTGTGCTTTGAACCTTTTCAAAAGATAAATTTAAATGTTAAATTACATAATAAAATTTACCAGAATAATTCCACTCGTTTAAAAAAAATCAGTAAAAACAAAAAAAAAACTTACACGAGTTTAAACACGTGTTCCTTGGTGACCTGTTCCTTTTCTTTCTCTGAGAGGAGCTCGATCTTATACCCTAGTAGCGGAAGTGAGGCGAGTGGAGTCGTGTCCGTGGCACTCTTGTAAAAGTAGAGACACGCGCCCGTGAACACCACCCACAAACGCTGCCAGCCGGGGGAGTTCTTGAACTTACGGAGCAGGGGGCCGCTTATCTGGTGCTGTGTGGGTGGGAATACAATTATGTGTTATCATAATTGTTCTTTTTCTCATATTATCAGGAATTCATGAAAAAAAAACAATTTACACAAAAAAAATACTGACCGACTCCTTCTCGACAATCTCCCACGCCTGAATCGTAATGTTCCTATGCCAACAGACATGCGAGATGGCGTTCGACCTGTTGTGCTGCGTGTTTGTCGTCGTCGTCGTGGTGTTGGTGACCTGAGTATTGGACGCAGAAGCGGCTGTGGCTGCGGTGGCGATCTGGTCCGAGCTGCTCGTTTTGAGGTTGTTGTTGAGAAGTTCCTCGGACGAGTTGAACATTCGCTGATTCAGAGCCGATTTCACTGCCGTGGGTCCCATCTTCAACGAGCTTGAGATCGCGTCGTCCAGGCTACGAATCCATACAGAGTGGTCCTACATTGAAGAGGAAATAATATAGTTTTTTTTTGTGTGATTTTTAAATGTTTTGTTTTTTTACACAGAACAATTTTAGATTTGTTTAACAACTTATCATGTTATGACCATTATTTATAACGCCTCAAGCAATTTTATTATTTTTTAAAATCCTACCTGTTGACTGAACGCCGCCAAGATGAGAATTTTCTCGTTGGGTTCAGGTGAGGAAGGCGACGACGCTTCACTCATCAGTCCACCACACCCGCTGCTGCTCCCGCTCTTCACCACAATCGAGAAGCTGTAAGGTATCGAGCTGAGAGTCGAGCTCATGTTCGAGTCAAGGAGCTCCATGTTTCGCGTTAAAATGATACCGTGGAGACGGAACCCTTGGGTCGACGAGAGACGCGTCCCGTATATCAATAATTCACGGAACTAATACACAAAACACACAAAAACTCTTTTTTTTATATCACACATACGAAAAATAGTATCATGTACGTCTCCCATATCATATACTTATTCCTATGGAAACTGTATTTTAAAAATAAATTTAAAAAACTGACCAGAAAGAATATCCTGTTCTGCAGCCCCCGTTTCTTATTCAGCTTTAACAGGATGCCCTGCAGCAGAAACTCTCCCGTCAGACGGAGAAGGTTGTTCACGATTGTTCGGTTGCTATTGCTACTACTATTATTATTGTTGTTGTTGTTATTATTAGCAGTAGTGTTCCCCGCAAGGCAACTTGAACTTGAACTACCTCCACCATCACCCCCTTGATTATTATTTAGAAGCATGAACCCGTCCATCTCCCTCGCCAACTCGTGGAGCTTGCTGATGGTCATGAGGTGCAGCTTCACTTTGTGATAAGGCTCGAGGATACGCGTCAGAGTCACGTGCGTGCTGTGCAGCTTCGTGAGGAGGGGAGGGTCCAGGCTCGTGTCTAATATATAAAATAAATTTTATTTATAACGGTTTCTTATTATTATCAAATATATTATTTGACTAATAATGGTGGGCGGGTAACCCAAAATTTCTCTGAAGGAAAATTTTTTAAAACGCTTTGCGTGGTGGCCCCTTCTTGTTTTTTTTATAATAACCGAATAATAAATATGATATATAATTTTTATTTAGGTTTTATTTATTACCTCCCGGCTCTTTCCTCATGTCATTATTTCCCAGCAAAAAACTACTACAGCTTTTCTTTTCGAGTAATGGGGAAAAGTTGACTTTCCTGTTGTGGTTCCCATGAGAACTGCCATCACCGCCACCGTTTGAAACCCCACCACCGCAGCAGCCGCACTCCTTGCAAACCCTCTCCAAATAATACTGACAGAATAGAACCGGTCGAGTGATCACCGCGTCCACCTTTAAAAAAAAATTGTTTAAATCACCAAGGTTTTAACAGTCAGTGGAAATAGAGATTAGAAGAAAACACTGTTGTTACTGTTACCGGAAGGTAGCACGAGTAGTCCTCAGTCGCCCCGGCGACGAGTTCCTCCACCCTCCCCACGTATCCAGCAAGATGCTGTTCATTGCTTTGGAAGTACCTCATGCAGAGACTCACGATCTCGAGACCATGGCGACCAATTTCCCAAATCTCTTTCTCCCTCATCAGCGAGTTCACCTGGAGGGCGAGCGTCTCCGTCTGCGATACCATCGTGTGGGGTAGCACGTAAACGGGCGATAGCGTTCCTCCTACTCCAGCAACAGCCGAAGATTTCTCCAGCACGTGCGTCAGAATTCGGAGGTCCTTGCTTAAAACAGTGAGCACGTGACTCAGCTCCTTACACGTCCAGTAAAACCAGTCCGGGTCTTTTGTACACGAAAAAAGTTATGTCCGGATGCGGGTTAATGCCAAGATTAAGATGAGGGTTGGTTGTTAAGGAAACGAAACGAAACGGTATAAAATTTGTTGAAAACATAAGAAAAAAAACAAAAGAAAAAAGAAACGGGAAATTATATAAAATCATATAAAATTGTTGTACAAAATTATAAAGAATTAATAAATTGTTTGTTTCAAATAATAAATAAATAATAACGATTTAACGGAAACCATGGCAATCAATTAACTAAATCTACACAACAGTAATAATAATAATAACCATATTTACAAAATAAAAAAATAAGACTCCAAAAAATAATAATTTTTAAAATCCCCTCTAACTAATTACAGTTACCATGACAATAAATAGCGAACGTACTTACGTAATTCACCATTTTTTTAAAACTTTTATTTCCTTTTTTTCTTGTAATTTTAATTTTTTTTTTCTCAAAATTCTCCAAACTTCATCATCAACATCATTCATTCACACGATGCACATCATCATTCGTATTCTTTTAAAATCGTTTTTTTTCTTTTTTCTTTATCATTAATTAATTAATTACGATATTATTATTATTATTATTATTAAAATTTCACTATAGAAACGGAACGTTTTTTTGTATTTTTATTTCTTCAAAAAACCGGTATGTTCTTTTTTGTTGAGCATGAGCATATTTGACTTTCTTTTTTTTTAACACGAGATTTAAATAAGAAAAAAAACGGGTAAAAAAAAAATAATAAAAAAATAAAATTTGCTTTTAAAAAAACGATAATAATGATATCATTACTACTATTTTGTATTAACCTGTAGTTTCCCTTGGTTACGTGTTATGTAATTAAATTTTTATTAGCACCTATTTAAATATTTTTTTTTTAAAAACGTGTGATTTCTGATTGGCAATGAAGGATTTCAAAAAGAATAATTTTAAAAAATCATGAAAAAGAAACTGAACACCTATCACGTTATCATGGAAACGAAAAGCGTAATGATAAGTATATATATGTTATACGAAAAAGGAGATATTATTTTTTTTGAACATAAATTTTTGTAAGTCTTTTTTATATATATAAAGATATCTTTTTTTTGTTTTGTTTCCTGAACAAGTTTTTTTTTTACTAAATAGAGTGAGAGAGAGAGAAAAAGTTGAAGAAAGGTGATCAAGAAGACTTTTTTTCTTTGTCGTCATAGAGAGAATTTTTTTTTTTTTCACGAAACGTTTTTTTCTTTCTTTCTTTCTTTTTATAAAGAGGAAAAAAACTGTGTATAAAAAAGAAACAAAATTTATTCTTTTCATTGATTAGGAGATTAAAAATTAAAATACAAAAATCTCCTTGGCAATATGTTTGTAAATTGTTTTCATTTCTTTGTTTTTGAGATCATTTGACTTTTTAATTTTTATAATATATTTCTGTTTCTTTCTCTCTCTTTTCTCAATAGTAATGATTACTATGATTGCCATGGTACTGTATAGAGCTACTAGCACTCGGAGGAAGAGGAGGATTATGATGCTGTTGCTGTTGTTGTTGTTGCTGATGATGATGATATTGATGGTATTGATGGTGCTGTTGTTGTGGAGGCAGTTGTTGCTGAGGATGTTGTTGCGGTTGAAGAGGAGGAAGAGGAGGATGAGGAGGCTGTTGATAACCATAAATAGGACCACCACCACCGCCGGGTGGCAGCACCATTCCCCCTGGGTAACCGTAATCAATAGTGGGAGCACCATAGTAATAAGCGGCGGCTGCGGCGGCAGCAGCGGCACCGCTGTTTGTAGCCATCACCACGTGATGGTGACCACCACCACCACCGTGTGCGGGCGTTGCCGTTGACGACGAGGACACCTGGTGGTGCAAACTCGGGGGTGTTCTTGATAACACTACAAAAATATCAGAAAAAACAAAAAACAAAAAAATAAACGGACCCGGAAAATTTTCGTTTTTTTCTCTTTTTTTTTTGTTGGAAAGAAAAAACTTTAAAATAAAAAAACTTAAAAAATTATAATATAATAGAGCTAGTAGCACAGTTACCATGGGGCAATATATGATATTAATGAGATCTAAATTTTTTTTAAACCATTTTTTACATAACGATATTTGGTTTTGTTGCCAAGTTATTATTCAAATATTATATATCTCCTTTTCCGTTAAAAAATGTAAAATTATTAAAACACAGAGAAACGAGAAAAGAATAAGAAGAAGCAAAAAAAGCGTGCACATGGAGACAATTTTTTAAAGTGTCTGACCGAGTGATCTGTTTCTTTTCTTGAATTCCAAATTATTATTATTATCTTATATATATGTTTTCAAAAGTTCACACAACACTCACACAATCATTCATTCACTCACTCAATATTGACTCTGTTTCAGGGGTTGCACCAGACTTTTGCAAATTTGTTTTTCTTGATTGGTTTATTTACTTACATTACAACATTTGTTGTTGTTGTTGTTGCTAAATCTTAATCTAAATGCTTAATAACTACAAACAAACTTAATAACGTTTGATTAGTTTTATAGATATTATAGTTTGTAGTTTAATTAATTATTACTGTTATCATTAGCAACTAGCAACTTTTAACAAAGCGTACGTGTATGTGTATGTTTCTGTGTGTTTTTTTTTGTGAATTTGGTTAATACTGTAATTCTAAAAAAGTAGGGAAAAAAAAGTTTTTGTTTTTTAAAAACAAATTTTTGGCCGTTTGTTTGTTGATGATTGTTTGTGGTTTCTGTTTTCGTTTTCGGTTTGGTTCGATTCGTCAATGCAAACATAAACCTCTAAAATTAATTTTTTTAAACTCCAAAAATTAATTATTTTTTAAAAACATTTTAAAACTTTAAAGTTAATTAGAAGAAGAAAATAATAATAATATATATATTTATACCGTTGATGCTGACGTAACGTAACCATGACAACTTAATACATTTGTTTTTCAATCTGAAATTTTGTTAATTTTTTTTTTCTGTAAATATAGTAAATCGAGATATATTTTTTTTAGGTTGCTATGGAAACAACCGAATCAAAATTCCATTTTGAATAGTCTCGTTATGTCAACATTCCCGACACAGGAAGATTTCATTATTAAGTAGTATGAATTTACTATTAATTTAAATTAAATAATACTAGAAAATTAAAAGCTATTATATATATAAATATCCATGGTTAACAAAACTACCAATATAAACACACGTGATTGTTTTAATTTTTAAATTCCCGCGCTGAATCGTTATTGAATTGAAACGTGCCATTTTAATTTATTTTAAAAACAATTTACCAATAAACTCTGTTGTAAGCATGTACAAGTTTCGCTTCTTCATGTGGTTTTTTTGGGGGGCGGGGAATTTCGAAATTCAAAATTCAAAATTCAAAATTCAAAATCCGAAAGGGAGAAAATCCCGCGTTCGAGGAGTGCATTTTTATTCTTTTCTTTTACTTGTTCTCGGATCAAATATTAATTAATGCTCGTT
>VYYJ01002122.1:0-23697 GCA_021029165.1 Cyphoderus albinus | reverse complement strand
GGAAGTTTCACTGTAGTTACAATATTACAATTTCACGTGGATTATTCAGACTGAACCGTATGGACCCAAACAAGTATGGGTTACGAAATCCGCAGATGAGATCATTCAGTAAAACCACTTCTCTGACTTATCATCACGATTTGGTTCTATTATGCACTTGTTATAAATAATTAATTACGCTACGCCCAAACATTTTGTAGGTTGTATTGTATAGAATTGTTTTTCGTCGACTTGATAAGGACTACCCAGATAGTACCAAATTATTGAAACTTAAAAACCAAAATCAATATCACGCCACATTCTGCTTCCTTGTTTTTTAAAATTCAACTTTGGACCCTGACTGTACCTATTTTGGCATTTGGCAATGATCAAACCAGAGTTAAAGAGATATGCTAAAAGCTGACATTGCGTTACCAGATTCTAAAGCCAGACTGAAATAACATTTTTGTGACTGTGTGGCCCACATCAGTTTGCATTGTACATAAAAAAGCGAGCGTGATTTACAAAACACTGTTATATAAAGGCCTTGTCATCTTAATTGTTTCAAGTTCAATAACAATTCAGTTAGTTACACAATTTAAAAGTGAGAAGGAAAAAAGTGTGGATTTTCGAGCTTCGTTTTATTTCCTAATGTTGCATGAAGAGTAAAAAAGAAATGTCCATCAGTCTCATAGAATTATCAATGAATGTAACCAACCAAACACAGGTTTAAGACCTTTTCAGTTCACTAGGTTTAACATATCATCACAAGCGAACTAGCTTCACATTATTACATTAACATTAATATTGACAGAAAATTACACAAAATTGAAACTTTGGAATATAAAAGTTGGCAGGCTCGCCTAAAAAGTATATAAAAGTGAATTGAATTGTGTGAATAAATTTTCTCACGTACATTATTTAATTTTTCCTGAGTTTCCTAATAAAGTTGAAACACATGGCATACACGGCTTCCATTTTTTCATTCACACATGCAACAAAAACAAAAGCTCATTGTGTTTAGGTGAGAAAACATAAATCACTCTACGATCAGTTTGCCGATAATTACTAAATTCATATATTTATTTATTTAAACATTCTTTACAATTTTTGCTTTCCATATTCCATGTAATTTTATTGTGTTCAATTTTCCTGTTCCTAGATGACAGGTGTGAAGAATGAAGTGAGGACAAAATCACTTTTATTCCTTCGTGCTACCTAGCATCTAGAGACAGAATTTGGCAGATGCGTGATTTTTATTTAATCATCATTATCATGAAGTTCTTTGTTCCGCACCGTCTCCAGATAGGACATGTGCACCCGCTTGTGTTCAGCTGGATCATTTAGTTTCAATATGTGAAGAAAACTCTCTTCATGGGCTTTCCGAACTTTTCTTGGAAGTAGGCTGAAAACATTCAGAAATGAAAAATGTCATTTTGAATTTTGAGATTTTTGAAATGTTTTTATAAACCTCTGAAACTTACTAGTCTAACATGAGGTAAATGGGGATGGCCCAGGGCATGTAAATATATTCGTAACCTCTCATCATTCCATCTACAATTTTTCTTCCGAATGCACGGTAGTGAATTGCCTTATGTGATAGGTCACGATATAAATGTGACTTGATTTTTATATATGCGCTAGACCCTAACAAAAGATTTGGAACATATTTGAATTCGCTTAATAACCAAGCAAAACAATTAGTGTCCAATAAGGGTACTTTCGTACTTTCGTGCACTTTCGTGCAGAGAATATGGAAAAAATCATAATGGTTCTTTTATAAAAGTCTGAGCTTCTCACTTTTCCCCGAACATTTTGTATTTGACCCCTGGCTTAGAGTTGACCGTTTAATTTGGGGTTATCGCAATACCTCCAAATCTTTCGTTAGGGGCATATATGTAAATATCAAGTCACATTTATATTGTTACCGTCATGCATAAGGCAATTCACTACCGTGCAACGTCCGCAGGATCCATAAATTGTCTAAATAGGTAAGGGAGTTTATCAATGCTGTCCCCCGAAAATGACAGGTGTGATACCAAAGGAGTTTTTACAAAGAAGGGGTACACCGTTGTGCAACGAATGCCAGTGTATCCAAATTGATCTAATTCGATTTTCAAAGATTCTGTCATTCCGTTCACTCCGAATTTACTGGTGTAATAGGGAAGCGCTTGACATTGTAACATAATTTGTTTGATTATTTTGAGAAAACAACAATCATTTCACCTCTCCGTATTCGTTTACAATAGCAATCGTGTTATTTATTATATGCATGTTTATTAACTCCGAACCATGATTTGCTGACTTTAAGCCTCCCACAGAGCAAATATTGATGATTTTTCCATGATTGTTTTTAACCATTGACCCAAGAAACTGTCGGATGATCCAAAGATTGCTCATAAGGTTGATTTGCAAGGTCTTCTCAACTTGGTCATTCGTTAATTGAAGGAAGTTGCCCAGTGGCGCTATGCCCGCATTGTTAAAGATAATGGATGGGCTTTCAAGGCACTTTTTTCTCATCTTTTAAAATAAATGAAAGAAACCCATCGTAAGCCCTTCATAGACAGGATAAAAATTTCAATATTTTTTCATACCTCCACACTTGCATGCTGAATATTTTCTCTGGTTGAGATGTCGACTACAAACGGGAAAACTGAAATTGTGCTGTTAATTTCTTTCAATTCTTCAGCAAGTTTTTCGAGTTTTGCTAAATTCAAATCCCACAAAACGAGCTTCAAGTTTGAACCACTTCGAACCAGAGAACGGCAAATCTCACTGCCAATTCCTCCACTGGCACCTGTAACCAAAATTGACTCCCCATCAATAGATTTTAATGGAGGGGGAATTATTTGACGATAAAGTGCCTCCATGTAAAAGTAAATCAGTCGGATTAAATACTCCAACGCTCCAAAAATATCTAGCAGGATCTTTTGCCCACTCATATTTTCACTTTAAAAAGTATTTTGGCAACAACAATCACAAAACTTGCAGACGAATTAAGAATGGCAAACTCTAATGTTACTCGTCGCGCACCCTTTGATCATTAAAATCCTATCAGGCCAAGCATGACAAAAGTTTTGATTTGCAAACACTAAATCGAACTCGTCACACGGCTGTGGGTAAATAACCATTGGCGTATTTATCCATTATTATTTATGTTAAGTACGTAAAGAAAAGCAGGTAAAGATTTATTATAATTACGTTGTGCATTGCTTCAGCTAATTACAAGAAAATGAAGGAGTTTTGTAAGAGTGGGAATTGGTTGGAAAGGTGAAGGACGACGAATGTAAACCTGCTTTATTATACAAGATTTTTATGCTTGGTTTCTAAATATGTTTAAAAAACAAATGACCTCTACTCTTAAATTTCCCATGAACATGACAACCAGCTACGAAGCTGTAGAGTTTTGTTACATACATCCACGTTAATTTGTTGGTGCTTGAGGATGGTTACGCAAGAGGAACAAACTTAAGATAAGTCAACCTGAGATTAGTTCCACTCGACCAGCTACGCCAGTTTCAAGTTATTCAATTCTTAAAAATCTTAAAGTCACATTAAATATCTCTAATTTAAAAAGTGAGAAATTCAGTTCATATACTTATGTGTATGATTTGTTAATGATGAGAAACAAAATCAAGTCTTCTCAATTTGAGAATCTCAAATCATGACTTCGAGTCACTCAAAATGTATGTGTTACATTGTATTCACATACATAGATGCATTTTTATTTAAACTTAATGCTCATTTGTCCACAATCAAGTAAACCTGTTTATATCTTAAGTAGCATCGAACTGGAAACATTGCAAACTGCAAAGGAAATAAGCTAATTAGTCACTTATGGCATGTGACTCATGAAGCATAAAATTGGGGCAATGGTGCATTATTCGAGTCTCAAAACCTTTTATACAGTGCAGAACCTCTAGCACAAAATATTGTCGAATTCTAACTTATATACAAATTCTGTTTTTATTTATTACAATTAATGCACATTTCATTTTCATTTCACACGATTGAATCAGATAATCTGATTAACATACATATCTATAAAAATAAAACTCCTTCCCAAAGTCTCCGGTTTAAATTCAACCACAGTGCAAATGTTTCAAACATGATACAATTCGCTAAAATCTCACATAATGACGTGTTTAAACAAAAAAGATTACATGAGAAAGATGTAAGAAATCGTGCTCATAATCCTAATTACTTAATTACGTTGATCGGTACGCTTAGTTGAACAGTTGCACATAAATCGATACCACGTGCATCCTTCGGATGGACAAACGGTCGCTTCGTCCAGTGCCTTAGTTTGGTTTTGTAGTTGTTGATCGAATTGTTCCATTGGAAAGAATTTGGAAGGACTGGAGAAATTGATTACAATTTATGTGTAAAATCTTGTGAATGTAAATATTGTCGATTTAGCAGAATAAACGGAATTTTATACATATTTATTGAAATTTTATTCGTGTGTTAAGCTAGTAGACTATGGACGTCATGATGAGGTTACCTGAAATCACTGGCCGTCGAGTTTGACTGGGTCCTGACATTGGTGAGTTTTGATTGAATTCCATTCGAAGCGCTGACTTTTCCCGTTTTGGGGGCACATTTGTTCCGACTTTCGTGCTTGACAATGGATTTCTTCGTAGTTTTCGAATCTGGGGATGGTGGCATCTTCACTCCCAATTTGCCTTCAATTTGCAATTTTATATTGTTCCAATCCAAAAAAAAAAAAAAAACTTTTTGTCTTATGAGCATTTAAAATTTATATTAAAAAAAATATGTTAATACGAAAAATTCTGTTGAGACAAATCGTGCCTTATTAAATAAAAATTTATTAACTTGTGTGACACACTCTGTATAAATGTCTCTGAATAAAAAAGTGAAAGCAGTGAACTGATTCCATTTTCAACATACCGGTATTAGGTTAAAATAAGAACTTTTGAACTTTCTTTGTATTAAAAGTTAAAATGTTCATGACAAGCCATTATAGGTCTGTTTGATAGGTACCTTCTTTTTTATGTTTGTTTGTATACATTTCATATATCAACTTTTGAACCTTACACGCTTAATTATGTATACTTCATCAAATTAGTCGCATCACTGTGTCATAGCATCAGCAAGTGAATCAGTCCTTTGTCCATTTTTTCTCCACAAACCCCGCAGCTCATCATATTTTTATATGTACAGCACAGCACAAATTACAGCTCTGATAGAATGACTTCAGTCATTCACTGATATTGTCTTTACATAATATGTACCTCTAATGGTATGACTCTAAGTCGGTAATATCTTAAATATAGTTTTTGTCATTCAAGGTTAGAAGTGATGAATTTGGTTGAATGCAGAAGTAAAATAGTAATATGTATAGTTATTCTTCAACAAATCCAAGTTTGTCTATGGCTGTTTTACAATATTTTTCTACATGATATTGTTATTCATTACGTACATATACCCATCACACCGCAACAACTACATATTAATTAGCACTTCAAAACTTAATACTTTGTGGTGTAAATACATTTTTGAAATGATTTGAAACGACTAAAACGACATGACACATCATTATTTTACCTGCGCGTTTTATGGTTACGATTATATTATTATTATGCTAAAGAATGATTCATGCAAACTATTGGTGCGGGTGCGACCATGTTTTAGCTTATTGCCTGTTGTGGACATTATTTATTGCCAGTACGCATCTTTTTCATTGTTCATTTCCCACTTCTAGAGAACTGAACCGGTAGACAAATGTAGTATTGATCATTACTCATCGCAATCAACTCTAACCCAACCAAGCGGAAAGGTAACCTTAAAACTACACCCTTAGTCAACGGATACTAAAACCTCACACTGCTTAAAAGTATATGATTTGTCATCTGCAAAAATTATTCCAATATAGAACGCCATCACAATTTGGTTCGTGATTTCGTGATGATATGATAATATGCTGTAGAGTCAGCACAAAGTAATTAGCCTTCCTCCATAACGTGACAAACATTTCCAAAGCTTTGATAGAGGTTCAGTGTATGTAGTGTAGGTTAGGTATTAAGTGCATGGCTTAAACGAGGTTTTCAGTTATTCATAATTTGTCCATAAAGTTGTGGCCCGTTTCGTTTACCAAGGTTTGTAATGCGTTTTAAACTTGTAATACCTAGTCAAACATTTTCTCCCCAACCAGAATAAGAATGAATGGAAAGAGTTTTTAGTGTGATTCTCTTGCATGCCTTGAGTGGCTCGAATGCAAAGAAGGAATCATCTCATCTTTTTTGAAAGCTATATACGCAAACGCAATAATATGATTTAATTGTCTCCAGCATTTTTACTACCGCACCAGTCTGTCACATTCACTCAGGATCACCATTTTACGAGATTATACGAATTGCCGACTGTTGTAGCCGAGTGGAGAGAGAAAAATCATCATCGTTAGTTCGTGACTCTTTGGGTGTTGCAATGTAACGCATTTAAGACACGCTGGTGTGTGATGAGTTGATGAGTGATGTGTTGGTTTAAGATTATTAATACTAAAAGTTTAACTTTTCCGTGACTAAAAGTTGTAGTAATATACCATATTGTATGCAATTATTGTTTGTAATGTAGTTGTATACATTTTCCAAAAATATCGGGCCCGGAACAAAGCAAGATAAGCAGAGCCTGGCAAGAATCATAAAATATCATATCACACACACACACTAAAGCAAAGGATTCGTAATCTCCATATAAATGTAACATTATTTAACCAGCACCATTTATCAAGTTCAATATTTTCATTTCATCTTCGAGTTTTGTGACTCTCTTCCTGTAAAGCATGAAGCCAGTAAATATACAAGTTCAACTGTATCCTAAATACACTGCAGGGGAAAAGAGCATCACTGTAATTAGCTTTAGTTTAGTTCGTTAGAAAAGGACACAGCGCTAAAATAATTGATAGGTACATATTAATTGTGTGTGGACCACACAGTGTGGTATTGGACAAGTATTGTAAATGTGAATTGTAAAAAATCAGTATTAAAGATGTATTTACATCGCCGGCTATAAAGATTAAAAAGAAAGATTTTTAATTGAATTGTGAATGTTTCTTTTCCGTGTTTTCACGTGGTCACACAAAACTTATTTTTATTTCTGTGTTTCCCTTCAATCTGCAAAACCCTAGAGTGTTGTAAAACATCATGTTTTGTGTTTTGCTTTCACTCAAATTAAAATTTATTTTTTAACAAGACTGATTTCAACTTAATAACAATTAACATTGTTATTCCCTCTAATCATCCGTGTAAATGGCTAAGAGCGTTTTTACTTTCACCGTGTGCATTTTGCACCATTTATTTTGCCTCACTATTATTTGTAACGCGAGTCATCGTCACTTACGCAGTCGTGAGCGATATTTATTTTTGTATAAAAATGATATTTATTTTTTCATACAATTTCACCCTAAACCAAATTTTATACTTGTTGACGATGTTTTTTGGTCAGATGAACAAATAGATGACATTCCAGTGATCAGCATAGACGACACCGGTGACACCATACAATGGTCGCCCCTTCCTTCCAGCAGATCTACAAGTGAAATTCTCACTAGAGCAGCGACAAGCAGCGATGGCTCATCCAATTTACCAAATGTTCGTTCGTTCGCCCAGTCGAATAAGGCAGTGGTTGAAGTCGCAATTGTGTGCGATAAAGAGTTCGGCGATCTTTTCCAACACGACCGACAGAAAATCATTGATTATTGGAGCATTTACTTTTGGGATATCACCATGCGTTTCAAAACCCTGCCTAGCAGTGATATTTCCTTTCGAATCACTTCAGTGGTCATGATCGCTGTACGTAAACCATAAAACTGCCAACGCATAGCAAAGTTGCTGGAATTTATATAAACTTGAAATAAATCAATAATCTACCTTTTCACTCAGACTAGGAAAGGTCAGCCTTTCATAGAACATGCCAGAAACGAATCTACCAATGCGGCTTCCCTCGACCGAATCAAACCCCTGTTTGCGTCCTGGATTTTTGACAAAATAAAATCTTTTCCCAAATTCGACATAGCTATCGCAGTCACCAACACTAATCTTGAAGGGGCAGAGTTCGGTTCAAGAGGTTACTTCGACGCTGCGTGCCAAGCTGACTTCGAGATCGGTTCGTTTTACGGATCTTTTGTTGTCAGTGAAAACCGGGGATTTAAACATGTGCAAGCGACCACTCAGGGAATTGCACTCTTGTTAGTTTATTTATTGCTTATTTTAACAAACCGTATGCTTTTTCTTGTGAATGAAAACCTATACTTTAAAAACGGAATTTTATTAATATTCAAGGCTGGGAGCTCCGTGGGATGCAAACGTAAATTGGTGTACGGACCAAGGCTACATTCAGAGCATGAGTACCTTCGATAAGCAATATTTCTTCTCGTCATGCAGTGACCGCCATATTTACAATTTCATCAGGTCAGATAAGGCTGCGTGCTTGCGAGAAATTGACGAAGTATTCACGTTTCCCCAAATGGATCCCGACTACAACACTGTGCTTGCACCAAGTATGGAATTTCAATGTGATTCCATGGTCAACGACCCGGAAGCAATTGTGAGCGAAGACCCAAATGTCCCGGATATGTGTCAGAGGTCACTTTGTCAAGCCAGTGATAGCCAAGAAAAAATAGAGCTTATACCAGTAGATAACACCGATTGTCAGTTGGGCAGAGTAAGCGCAAAATTTTCAGACTAAATTAACTCGTTGATGTTTTATTTTTATTTTCTACATTAAAAAATCTTTTTATTAGCGTTGTTTCAGAGGAAGATGCCGAGAGCACGGTTTGCTCCTCGTAAACGTTGGCACTGGCCAATGTCTGTTAAGCCAGGATAAATTCAGCCACAACGACATTCCTGGTTTGGCACCTTGTCCTCGTGCCTCAACTCCGTTAGATCGGTTTGTGGTACTGGATCGCATCGAATATGAGGGAAACCTCCTCTCAGTACCATATTCTTCCGATAATGGTCTCGAAAATAGTGACAAGTGCATGTTTGGTATATCGGTCAAGAGCTTAGTACAATTTGACCGTTGCAATGCGTCTATACCTGTGAGGAAAAAGACATCACCCTTCGAGTGGGATTTTATTGATGTGAAAAATGGAGAATTTCTCCTTTCTCACGCGGAATCAAAAATGTGCGCGAGGCAGGTTGGTGGCAGAATAAGGCTTCATACACTTTGTGACAACAAAGATTCCACGTACCGTTGGAAGTTCGAAAGGGTGCTTCCTTCTGATGGAATGTGTGGAAGCAAAAACAAATGTGAGGCAGACTTGAACCTATGGGGAACATTCAAGAATATTTCAGAGTCCAGCGATTTTACAAACAGATCAGCGGTTTTGGATATTGAGTTGACCAACTTGAAAGGAATTGCGATCTCTCCAGCAGTTATAGTTTCGTGGAACAGAAACCTCCAGTTAAAGGAGGTCCCCTACACCTGTCTACCAGTACCACCAACCGCTCAGTCAAATATGACCACATTCAAGTGTAAACTGGATAAGATGCTACAGGAGAATGAAAAGGCTTTGGTCGCTTCCTTGAACTTCATGGTAGCGGAAGTGAACGCGAGTGAGCCAAGTCAACTGGTAGTCATTAAAATGACAGCATCAACCACTTCTCGAATGATAAGGCAGGAAACGAAATCTTTGATTTATGAACTTCGCCATTTGAAGCCCATCGAAAATGGAAAAGTAAAAGGCAAAGGATCATCCTGGATTTGGGTGGTTTTGGGAAGTGTTATCGGCACCTTATTCACTGTTGCTGGCGTTGCACTGGCATTCTATTGGTTTTACATTGTACGTAATTATCTCCTACCTACATGTGTAGTGTTCAGAATCAGAGCTCATGTCATGTCCTTATTAATAATCGACTTTGTCATTATTTCAGAGAAAAAAATACGGAAAGCGCGATTATGGGGTTTGGACAGAACGAATAAAGCGAAACGGAGGTTCATCTGCGCCACCAGCGGCACTATCTTTAGAAATGGCCAGATTTAAGTCACAGGCACCAAGACCACAGTCAGAGTTGGAGGAACGAAGATACCAGTTTGATGATCCTCCGCATCTCCCTCCAAGACCAATAACTATGCAAATCTCCAAGGCGAAGTCAGGATCCATTGAAGAGCACCTCTATGAAGAAATCCACTACGACTCACTATTGTACGACGAAGATAATTACCTTGCTCCGTTACCTGATCGAGCCAAAACGGAAGCGGAGACAATCTCTCCTTCCTCATCTGCTTAAACATTACAAACTCAACAATGAAAAGCATTTACTTTTATTTGTAAAATTTGATTGGGCCACACACACCTTTTTATACTGAATGTGATCTTGCAAATATTTATTTTAAGTTTTCTTTAAATAATTTTAGAATTTTGTGTATTACCAGCCAAAGAAAGTGTAGCTAAAATGTAAGTACTTACTTATAACAACATTATAAATAAACGAATTACGACTCTCATTAATTTTTATTTTTTAGTAATCTTTTGTGTCCTGTTAGGTAAAAAGTTTCTGTACAAAAATACATACGTTATAATATTAAGGTTTTGGTTAGTATTACAACTACTTACAGCAACGAAATGACTTGATACATGAACAAGAAAGGAATAAAAAATTTAGTAAAAGTTTCATAGAACGTAATAATTTGCTCAGAATTGCAACTAAATTATTAAACATTGTAGTTATAAAATGGGAGGAGGAACTCGAGAAAAGACAACGTTCAGCTACTCAGGACTACCGCATTACAGTAATGATATGAGCGATGATGATTTTAACCAACCGACTAAAGCCTGTCCTTATAGAATTCCGTTTCGACACCTTGCTCTAGGCACTATTTCCCTGCCTTTGGGTGCCTTCATTTTCTGCGTCATTTGGGCCTTGTACATCGACTTTGACTCAGCAACTTATACGCATTGCAAGGTAAACTAATTAATGATGAGGCATTTATTTGAATTTCAAAAATTTCAATGGGCTTTTAAAATTTAGGTGTCTTACTCAGGACTACCGCATTACAGTAATGATATGAGCGATGATGATTTTAACCAACCGACTAAAGCCTGTCCTTATAGAATGACTCAGCAACTTATACGCATTGCAAGGTAAACTAATTAATGATGAGGCATTTATTTGAATTTCAAAAATTTCAATGGGCTTTTAAAATTTAGGTGTCAAATTATCTGCCATCATTATCAGCAGCGACTGGAGGCTTTCCGCTGTCAAAGAGAGTTTGGCGAAATTGCATAGGTCTACATGCTGTACCGCGGTTTCTGATTGTCTTTATGTATAACGGTTATTTGCACTCTGTGCTGAAAAGTCGTTACGGAGCATTTATCAACTGTGTCTCTCTATTTAGCATCCTAGAGAATTTGGGTCTGCTAGGTTTAACATTTGTATCGTCCAAGGAGAACTATCGTGAGTTATGGTATGATTTAATTTCTAAAGAATTAACTTTAGCTTGTAAAACTCATCCCATTTTACTCTATATACGTTTCAGGAATTCACCAGAATAGCTTCATGTTGTTTATGGTGTTCTCCGAGCTTCACATGATTTTCATGTGCGTTTTACTCTCTTGGGCTCGAAACATTCCTGCGACGAGTTTGGAGGCGAAGAGTTTGAAGGTTAAATGGAGATTGGTTTGTGCGAATCTTGCCAGCTCTGCTCTTGCATTGTACGTGTTTGTTCGGCACAACACTTATTGTGAGCCTGGAAGTAAGTCCTTGTATTTATTTATGCATAATTAAACACATTAATTACTTTACAATGATAATGTTTCTTGCCTGAATTATTTTCAGTGTACACAATTTTTTCCTTTCTGGAGTATCTTGTCGTCTTTACTAATATGGCCTTTCATATGACAGCTTACTTTGACTTCCACGATCGTTATCTCACGATATGCCCATGTTAAACTAATTAAGGAAGAACTTAAAAATAGTCTCATTAATTGGATAACTTTTATTTTGATTGCAATACAAAATGATTATAAATAAGACATTCAAAGATAAATTAAACATTAACATTCGATTTTCTACGAATAAGTTAGTATAAAAATTTGATGAGTTCGAAAAGTGACTGAAGGGTAAAAATGTTATGTAAAAAGGTAAAAATTAGATGTAAATCTTTTTAGGCAGTATTAAATCCCTGAGTATTAGTATTGATAGACCACCATGTCTCACTAGGATAACTTGGTGACCTGTTGAACTCAGTCAACATTTGAATCCTCTGCTTGGTGTTTGCGCACGTTGGAGCTCTCTCGAAAGGAATGACGTCCTTTGAGAACACGGTTTCAAATTCCTCTGGTTTCTTCTCTTCAGCTTCCTCTTCCTCCTCACTATGTCGGTATTCCTTTGACTCCTCCTCCTTCTCAATTGCAGCAGACTTCCTTCTTGGGATGAATCGGGTCAACTTACTCAGGCTTTTGGGCTTTTGTGTTGTAGTCGTTCTCCTTACCTTGTACTTATGCTTTTTATCCTCTTCCGGCTCCGGAATCAACATGGGACACTGATTAACTTGAGGCAAGTATCTGTGATCATCTTGTAACTGGATACGCCTGGCAATTGTCCATTTGACGTGTCTGGAACCAACTTCGGACAATGACAATCCAGCATAAGTTTGTGGAGCAGTGATCATAGTTTCCAAATATTTATCCGACCAGGTTGCATTTTTAATTCCCAGTCGACTCAGATAAACATCCGAATTGATTTCACTGTTGCAAATGCCATAGCCCGGAATTCGGTTGTAGTACCAAATGACGCCAACGCAAATCTCGTTTTGTAGAGAGACACCTCCCACAGTCACATAGGCTTTTCCAGTTGTTTCAAAACCACACCCTAGAGGAAAATATTTAAAATTTCCAGTTTTTTAACAGTCTAACAAATCTTTGAATATTTAGTAAAAGATTTCATTCATACTTGTGATAAGTTGATCTCCTGGCAGAACGGTCCTCTCTTTCCTCAAAATCCTACTCTGTTGGTATCTGTAATCGTAGTTATCGTCATAAGAAATCCACGGCAGCTCCTGATTTCCCCTCACATGCAACAGCCTCACTCCTCTGCCTGCTGAATTTGTGTGCATTGACGATCCAAACACTTGAATTCCACTTTGGTCCTGAATCATATTCTTCGTGCAGTCGCTTCCACATTGACCATAAATAATGTGACCCAGTGAACTGGGAGGAAGGAGAAGACTGGGCGACCCCGGAACCTTGTGGCCAATCATCATGACCCCTGCATTTTCAATTAATATTGACAACAATTAAAATCAATGCTAGAGAATATGCATAGGAAATGAAAAAAATAATGACCTGCGTCGTGCTTTCTCGTGTTGCCCGAGTAGAACAGCTCCAACGCATAGCGCAATCTAATTCCTGGAATTCCGTCTGGATTCTCGTAGTGAGCCTGGATCATAAAGTACTCGTTGGGACTTTCAGCGAAAGGAATACCTACATGCTCCGGAAGGAACAGAGCTTTGCCTCCGTTCGACCAGACGTGAATCGGTTCTCGGCAGTTCATAGTTGGAATTTTATGAGCCGACGTTTCATGAGTGTAACACTCCATTCCCCGGTTGCGGACGTAGCGTTCAAAAAATGCTGCTGCGTCACGACCCGCTGGAGGATAACATCTGTACACTGTGAACCTTTGGAGGAAGCGCATTTCCAGAGGAGAGTGGAGCACAGTGTTGAACTGTTTAAACATTTTCATTATTAGCTGTTTTATAAACAAGACAATTTGATAATGTAGCAGATAACCAATTATCTTATTACCCCAATGATATGCTGCTTCTTCTGTGCTCGTGGAGCTTTATGGAAAGTACAAGAGTAGAAGGTTCCCTTTGGTGGAAGCGCCTCGATCTTGTTAACAGTCCAGACCTTGAGGTCGCCCAACTCTTTGGGATTCTTGGATCTGTAGTGAGGTTGAGCTACTCTTGGCACCAAGTCCGGATCCAGAAGGAAGGCGTCAAAATTGCCTCGGTTATGAAAGTGATACTCCTCCATGTTATCATTTTCTCCAAATGACCAGATTAAGGAGATCACATCTTCCTACAAATAACCCGCAAAATAATGTTACCTATGTATTATTAAAAGTCACAATATTTTGAAGCGCATCTCTGATTTTATTAATTCATTAACTTACGGTAATAGGATAATCTTCCTTGTCACATGTATCAAAAGCCCTGGAGAAGCTGAGGAAGGTGCTGTCCCCATTTTCCCAAGCTGCATGTAGAGTCCAATCCTGTACATCGTCTAACTCGGGTAACTGATTTCCAACGGCGTGTCTATCTGTAAAGTATGGCTTCCCGTCTGACGCCACGCCACCGATGATAACATCAGCCCCTGACATCTTGCCCCTTCGACTCAAACCAAATCCAATGTATCCGGTAGTCTCAGCAGTGACATTAAAAATCACTCGTTTTGATTCCCAATCCACCATCCACTCCAGAATGTATTTTCCCTCTTCATCCAAAACCTCCACATGACGATAGGGATTACTATCCACCAGATAGGACTCACTGCACAAAGCACAACTTAAAATGAGACAAACGAGTAAATAGAAATTTCGGGTTGCCCGAACACTTCTAAACTTCTCATAGCACATTTTCTCCAGCATTTTTAAATAAATGAACACTTCAGTTTTATAATTTGCATTAAAATAAAATAGTAACCAGCCAGTAGAGTCTCCAGCTGCTGGAATCAGAGCTGGATCGTTACTGAACTACTGAGCAGGTTAATTGCTCCTGTTATAAACTGTTTCAAGAACCTAACGAAGTTCAGGTAGGAAATAAAAATGTGGGGCATTGAAAACATCTGCCACTTTTATGAGAATACATTCTTGGGGCTCTCCCATCTTCTGAGTCAGAAAAAATATTGAAATTGCATTAATCAGTTTAAAGCCTCTATAATTCATTCAGTCAAAGATTTAGGCAGCGCAAAAAAATTGGAATCGTTTTGAAAGGTTTTCTTTAAATTAAACTGATACCTATTTTATTAAAATATTTGTGTGTATAAAAACAATGGCTAAAAATGTAGAGCCATTACTGGTTAAAATTAATAAACCATGATCATAATCAACATTACAGCAAAAGTTTATACATGTATAGATTAAAATTTTCATGGAATAAAAAAAATGCATCGTATCGAACTTGGAACAGATTTTTTATCCATTAAGTTTTAGCTAGCAATGACTGTTGCAAGCCTTTTAATAACATGATAAGATGAGCAGTTAGTTGCTACAATAGCGTATCATAATTTTTCCAGAATTAGAATAATTCACTTGATGGATGGATTGTGCACTGATTGAGTGAAGAGCAAAGCAATCGATTTAAACGTATTATTAAGTGAATGTTACAACAATCAGAAAAAAATATGTTACATTCAGTGCTACATTGAACCTTTTCAACTCAAGAAAAACATTTTATTTTTTACCAATGAATGTATCATGTACCCATTCTTCTGCAGCCCACGCTTTCTTGTCCATCATTTTCAATTCATCATACACGATGATGAGTCAATACGCCTACGTGACTTCATTTATTACAGCTTCATAAATGTAATTAGTAATTATTATCGCTACTATTGATAGCAAATAGCAATTTAATTTAACTCCAAGAAGCAATCCTTGACTTTGATCACTGGAGAAGAACATTTTTTTACATGAGAGTTTGAGCAAGCCATAAAAAGCGTTTTAAAACTTGGCTAGCACGCAGAAACATGAAAATGAACATATCCTTTTCTGACTTACATTTTTATTTTTCGGTTGACCAAACAATGCCGCATTACGGATGTACATTACAAGAGTAGTAATTGTTCAACAAACTTAATCAGTTTCAATCATCATCGTCATTATCAAAAATGTTAGCTAAACATAGGCATAATGTGTAGCTCGTGTCGGTGATTGAGTTGAAGTCGAGTTGAAGGCCATTTTAAGTACGCGATGCAAAATAGACAACGGCAACATAAAAAATCTTTTTTCACACTTCAATTCAAAAGCAATCAATCCATTCCAATGATATAAAAAAACTTGATGTTTTTATTACTTTAAATCATCTTTCGTTTCTTGTTCCAATTGAGTGAAAATATTTCGATTTTTTTCAGCGAGATAAAATCATGACTTTAAATCTTGTAAGAGGGAGCAGGTGCTGTTTAATTGCAGCAATTAGGTATTTGGCGTGTCTCTGGATAGACAGATAGCAGTAAAAGTACCATTTTTTAAAGAAAATAAATGTTCTGTGAAATGTTATTTACTCAATAAAAACATTTTCATACTTTCAAAATATTTTTATGAAGCCTGTATTTGGTGTAAAAAGAAGAAAAAAATGTTTGATACGCTTTGGTAATTGTTAGGTATGAAGATGAATAAAAGAAACATTACATATATAGTACATGATCATTCTTACAGAAACATACGTGGTACACAGTACACGTACGTCTCTGGAGACGATAAGTTTTGACTTGAAACAGGTAGAGCAGAATTCCTCCAGAAGTACAATTTCAAAGAAAATAAAGAAAAAATTGTAAGATGCGTTTCACTTTGAAATAAAGAAATTCTTCATTTTTTAATTAATTAAACCATGTTGAGTTTTTTAAAGAATGGGTTAGGCTTGGAAATAAAAATAAAAATGTTGTACTATATCTATATGAAAATAAAAATATTTAACATAAAAATTGAATTTTACTTTATCCTGTTTCTTTTCGTAGAAATCATTGAAATTATTCCCAATTAGTCATCAAAGAGAATTGGAAAATTTCTTAACAGATAGAAATATTAAGTTTTTTCCTGGATAAAAAAGTAAAAAATTAAATATGGTTTGACTATCAGTAAATTAAAATAATCAATTGATTGATTTCTTAATTTTCGGGTTACTTTAGTCGAGAGTGAAATCAAAAACAATACTTTTCTATTTTTAGTCTTTTTCGTAGGTTTAATTTAGGTTTATTTATTTAATATTACCACTTTTGCAAACCAAAACTGTCAAACAATTATTGATTATTTTGGCTACGATAGAAAGCATGCCACGGCCACGTGTGGTATTCTAGAATTGCATTATGAATATTTAATTTTTAATTCTTTATATCTATGGCCTTCCTACAGGTCAATGCTTTTTCCAGTTACCTACATATATAATACATAACTTCAACATCTCAATATTTCACGATTGTCCTGTTGCCATCAATATCCTTTCAAATTCCTTTCAAATCCACTCACATCAAACTGGGAAAATAGCAATCATATTGCAAATTGCAATTATTTTTAATTATCACACTAAACATACAATAAATTCAATACTTTCGCAAAATCTACTTTGACACTCATTGTGACCATTATATCGACCTTATTTATCATTTTCTCATGAAACTCGCAAATTATCTCAATAATGTGGCTGGTCAATGAGTACGCTCACTTCAAACATTGACAAAGCGAACTCGACGACATGCGATTTCCCTCTTTAATCTGGAAATCGAATCCATCATTTTCTGTCGAGCAAAGCATAACAGCACAGGAGAAAAGCTCAGGTTTAGTTGTCAACCCTTGTCCAAAACAAACATGAAAAAAAAAAATTGCAGTGTAAGCATTTTGATTATCGTTCCTTTACCTTACATACCTACTTATTGCACATACTACTTTATTTACATATATAGTTTACTTACATATTACAATGAGCACATAAGCTTTTATTTTACAAGCCTTACAGTTTACAGTGTAAACATTAAAATACTACAGTTAATAGGTTCAAAAGGCAAATGTCGTTATTTTTAATTTAAACTCTCCTTGGATGTAATAAACCTCTTGTTCTGGTTTTAAACCAGTGGTTTATGCAGGTGAGTGAGTAAAGGCAAAGCCCAGGTAAGACAACATTGACAAATGTGTTTGTCTACATTTTCATATATCAAAATATCAACTACTCATATTTAGCTTTTACTTTACACAGCCATTCTTTTTGTGTATGTGCCCGCTTCGGCCATGTGCTAAAAGAAACAAGCAAGCCTCATAAAATATGCACTTTCATCGATCCAGAACGACCGAAAAGAAGAACAATTAAAACACAGACAGAGGCTAGCATAACAAGGGAGCACAGTTTTAATAACGAGCGCTTGTCTGATTCTTGTGCCCAAAGTCTACTGTAAAAAGTGAATAATTTTAGTCTGCTATCGACTTTTATTATTTTGAACGCAGCAACAGCAGCAGCAACTCATATCTAAGGACTGAGTTTAAATTCACGCTACGATAACCAAACCACAACAAAACAACATCAATACCAGAGCCCAAGTTGGATTCATATGAAATATGAAAATGTTATTATATTGCTATCGTCATCATCACCATGTTCGTCAGACGGTAGATTACGCTGCTGTATTATTAAATTGATGATTTTTTTTTGCAGACAGAGAGGTGGACGCAGACAGAAGAGGTTGGGCTGTATGGCGGCTAAGCTCTTTTCCCACTTAAGTTCTTTGCTAACTTAACTAGCTAACCAGACAATAGACACATTCGCGTTATAACATCAGCTACATATAACCCATCGACAAAGTTTGAGGCAATCCTTCTTCTGCATATCAGACACTGACATTGTCTATCAAAAGGAGAAAATTGAATTGAAATCGAATGCAAATATAGCACATTATGCTTACGCTTACAAGCTTCCATTATTATGAACTTGCAGTTATAAAAGAGAGACTTTTGCAATGACGATGACATGACAGCGATATGGTGATGGGAATGGTGATTTGAGACAAGAGACTTAAGCCGCGTTTATACTCCAAAAATAAGCAGGTTATAACCACGTTATACTTCGCTTACGGTCGTTTATACTTATTTACTCTTCTCTTCCTCTTCACTTCACGTCATCATCACTTCTCTCGTGTACATTTATGGTCGTGCTTCACCTGCTTATAACGTGCTTTTCACGTCACTTCCCAAAAGTTGAAACGAAGTTAACTTTTGACGGAGCATAAGCAGATGACGAAAGCTGGTTGCTTTACGAAGTATGGTGTGCACGAGTCTCACATTCCCCCAGCATAGCAGAGCGAAGCAAAAATTCATTGCTTTTGCTGCCTGCGTTAATGATGACTTTATACTTAATGAGATGATAAGCAAATGAAATCATCGTCTTGTTATTCCCGGCTTATGCTTTGTAAGCAAGTATAAATTCAGACGAGTGAAGTGAAAAGGACGGCACAGCAAAAGGAAAGGCTGATGAGAGGAAGCATAAACACGGCTTTACACTCGGTATAAAAATTTATATTCAGTACTTACCAGAGAACGATGGTTGCCTGGAAAATGCAACACATGACAATTGTCAATTTTTGTCAAAATTTTCTTTGCCAACTCTTTTCGAAAATAAATGCAATAAAAGTACACAAACATGATCACAGTGTTCAGAAACGTCTAAAACATTGAAATAAAAAATGATGTTCCAGTTGTTCGTTTTTGCGTATTTCCATGTTAATTTCCACCATGCTTTTGCCTGAAGAAAAGCTACCAGCCAAAACATAGCTCCGACAATCTTAGAAACCAAATAATTTTAGCGAATCATTTAAAAAATTGTTGTAAATTCCACATTTCAAATTACATTGCTGTAATTAATAATTTTATCTCACCTTTCGAATTTTGCTGGCATCCTGAATTTCATATGTTCGCAGGTTTTGATTCAAATTAATACGGAAAGGGAATATAGACGTGTAATAACCAATATCGAAATAGAGGTGAAAGTAGTGACGTTTTGTGACATTTTCAATTTTGGTGTTGGTAATTCTGTAGAACGAAGAAACTTTCTTTTGCTTGCCTCCCACAATCATTTTGTGAACAAAATTATTTTCTGACATTATGAAGTGGGTCGGTGTAAAACGTTTTGACATCGTCGCTTTTAGACACGAACATATAGAATGAATTACAATTTTTAAAAAAGTTGCTGACGTCCATTATGTATTTCATAACGTAAACAATTAAGTTAATGCGATGATAAACATGGCTTGTCTAGCTTTAAGTATCATTTGTGTCATATAAATGATTAAAATGATCTGCTAAATTATTTTCATTACTTTGGAAATTATGTTTGAAAGTAGAAAATTGAAGTTGAATATAATAAACAATGTAAATAACACAAATAAATTCAAAACCGCTATAAAATTTCATTTCATTTCATATATGAAACCACTCGCAACCTCCCCCTATTAAAATATGTTGTAAACCATAGCGATTTTGTAAAAACTATATTTTCAAAATAACTTAATACTCCCACATATTCCTGGGGCCGGGTGATTGAAGAAAGATGAAGAAGAAAGTGAGGACTGCTAGCATCATCTGAAAATTATAATAAATTTGTACATATGTAGTTTATAGAGTAATTTGTATTACAAAGATTTCAAATAGTTTCAAAATATAAAGCACAAACCTGACAAATAAAGCCGGAGTTGACTTTAAAGTAATTTCCCACGCCAATACCAACTAGACTTGAATCTATCATATCGAGCAGAGATGGAATCTCATATCTATCAGGCAAGTGTCCCAGTTCGATTTCACTTTCGTTACGAAGAAGCTTTTTCAATCTGAGTTTCAATTCGGAAATTTTCAAGAAACATCGAGCGGATTGAATCAGGCCAAGCCATGTTTCAAAATTCCAGGTGAGAATCCTAATCGTTAACCAGATGTACGAAAACATCAGCGTGTTTTCTATTTCCGCGCAGAAGAAAGCACACATATGAATAATTCCTATGAGACAATGTGAGCTCCACATTTTGTTAATTGCGTAAGATAGATCTTCCACCTCACAGAATTTCTTTTTCAAATCTTTAATGCTTAGGGTTTCTTGTTGAGATTTGCTAATGTCAAGTAATCCTGAAATAGTTTCATGAAGTGTTACCCCACAGATTGGAATTATGCTCCACATCAACGTATTACATATATGCATTCCAATGTGTACAAATATTGACACAATTCCAATCCCAATATTTATTGAACTGTTGTCAAGAAATTTTGTGTCAGAGAGGAAGCATATAAATCTCCCTGCTTTCGTGTAATATTTGAAGATCGATGATGCACTCAAGACTTGATTTTCCGATAGCATGGATATGATGATTTGGAGTAAGATAAAACTAAGAAATGCTCCCAATTTCTATTTTCAAATACGCGTAATTTAAAATATAATTATTTCACTCCTAATAAGAATATTTAACTTATCAGTAAATTTATCAGTACTTACCAGAGAACGAAGTTTGCCTGGGAAGTGCAAAACATGACACTTTTCAGTTTTTGTCAAAATTTTCTTCGCCAACTCTTTCCGAAAATGAATACAATAAAAGTGCACAAACACGATTACAGTGCTCATTAAAACGTCTGCAGTATTGAAATAAAAAATGATGTTCCAGTTATTTGTCTTTGCGTATTTCCATGTTAATTTCCACCATTTTACTGTGTAAAGAAAAAGTGCCAACCATACGATTGCTCCGATAATCTTGGAGACCAAACAATTTTGACAACTCATTTAAAAATTGTTGAAAGCAAACATGAAATATTTAAAACAGGTTGCACATTTCAAAATCATATTGGTTTAAATAAATAATTTCATCTCACCTTTCGAATTCGGCTAGCATCACGAATTTCATATTTTTGTAGGTTTTGGTTAAAATTTATGCGGAAAGGAAATATGCACGTGTAATAGCCAATATCAAAATAGAGGTGAAAGTAATGACGTTTTGTGACATTTTCAACCTTGACGTTTATAATTCTGTAGAACGAAGAAACTTTCTTTTGCTTGCCTGCACCGATCATTTTAGAACAAATATATTTTCTGATATAAGGATGTGGGTCGGCGTAAGAATTGTTTGGTTTTGTCGAGTTTCTACACCAAGATATGTACTAAATTGATACTCTAAGAACCAAATTCCAATGGAAAATTGCTGACGTTCATTGGACATTTTTTAAAGTAAACAATTAAGTTAATGCGATGATAAAAATGACTTGTCTTGTGGTGTTAGTATCACATGTGTATAATATAAATTATTAAAATGACTTACAAAATTATTTTTATTACTTTGAAAATTAAGTTTAAACATTATGTATAAGTATTAAATTGAATCCAACTACTACTAAAAAGTTATAAAGCACCTATAAAATTCAATTTCATTTTATTTGCGAGCATAAGATGAAAATAATAAATATAATAGGTAGCAATTCACACTGTTTAATTTACTCTTCCAATACTTCCAAAACATCATTTCGCCAATTTTATTATTGAAAAAAAATATTGAAAGTTTATTTTTGGCAAATGAGGGAAACCTTACTTTTATCCAAAGAACTTTATCCCACATTTGCTCTAATGTATTAGTTTGCATGTCTACAAATAAACTACTATTTTACAGCTACTTTTACAATTGCTTTGAAAAAAATTGTTACTATTAAATTGAAAATGAAATCTCAGAACTATTTAATTAAAAAAGTTACAAGATAAATACAAAATCTCATTTTGTTTCATATGCAGGTATTCCGAAAACTAAAATGTTAAATACTTGTGATACACTGTATAATGCGGTATGATTGTTTGAGATGGAGGTGGTAAGTTGGTATGGTATGGTGGAGTTGAACACGGTCGGTGGAATCCTGGAATCCAGTGGTAAGGGGTCAGCTTCTTGGTAGGTTGCAGGTTCCAAGGTCTATTTAAGGTTTATTTTAATATTTTAATATATATTTCATGAGTGAACGGCATATACATAGGTCGTTGATTTGTGATTCTGTGATTAATTAAAGGCGGGGCTATGTTTAACTGTACTAATGACAATATTCATTTCCCAAGTGCTTCTAACTCTTCTGAGCTTATCTGTAAAAATGTTTACTGGTATCAGGGCTTAAAACTATAAAGTAAACGTTTACTGGACCACAAAAAGATTAAAACATACTGTAAACAGGGATGTAAAATATAACTTTTACTCCCACCTATTCCTAGGACCGGGTGATTGAAGAAAGATGAAAAAGAAAGTGAGGACTGCTAGAATAATCTGTAAATTATAATACATTTGTGCATGTAAGTCATACTGGTCACAGTAAAAGTCCGGCCATTCACTCACGATGGTGTACGTTGCCCCATAAAATTAAATCACAAACCTGACAAATAAAACTGGAGTTGACTTTAAAGTAATTTTCCACGCCAATACCAACTAGACTTGAATCTATCATATCGACCAGAGAAGGAATCTCATATCGGTCAAGCAAGTGTCCCAGTTCGATTTCACTTTCGTCACGAAGAAGATTTGTCAATCTGCGTTTCCATTCTGACATTTTCACGAAACATCGAGCGGATTGAATGAGACCAAGCCATATTCCCATGCTCCACATGAGCACCCTAATTGTGAAGTTGATGTTAGAATGCATGACCGTGTTCTCCATTTCCGCGCAGAAGTAGATACACATCTGAGTAATTCCTATGAGACAGTAGGAACTCCACATGTTATTAATAGGGTATGATAAATTTTTCACCTCACAGAATTTCTTCTTCAAAAGTCTTATGCTTAGGTTGTCTTTTTGTTGAGGTTTAGTCATCTCAAGTAATCCTGAGATAGCTTCGTGGAGTGTTACTCCACAAAGTGGGATTATAATAAACATCAAAGCCAAGCAAATATCTTTCCCAATGTTCAAAACCATTGACATGATTCCAATCAATAAATTCATTGAATTTTTGTTGGGTGAATTTGTGTCAGGGAGGAATAGTATATCTCTCCCTACCTTC
>VYYJ01002121.1:0-23723 GCA_021029165.1 Cyphoderus albinus | reverse complement strand
AAACGGAAATACATAACCTAATCTGAGCTGAATCATGCCATAGTCTTTCGTAAGATATCATTTGATGGATTACATCACCAATCATGCCCCGCCTTCAATGATGTTAATTGGTTAATTGGGCCACCTCAATCAGATTCGGTAGGTGTGCATGTACAAATTCAGCTACAAAATGTTTTACAATAAATTCAAGGAGACAACAACTCGGGCATACATACTTAAATACGTGTAGACTCTACATTTGACATTGTAGAGTTTGTCGTTGTCGGGCGAGAGTCATTAACTGATGAACTTTACAGAAGAAGGTCAAAAACATCTCACGTGTCATTTCTTATGACACTCGTGTATTGTGTCAGTCTTAAGAATTGCCACGAAAAATCTTCACGTTAAATGTAATGTATAGGTAATTTTATTACTCTAATTCTCCACGCCAATAAAGTTGTCTGATTTTTGCTACATTGGGTAATTTCAATAGGTTTAAAACAAATATCTATAAGCCGGATTATCCGACTGAGCAGTGTTTATGCAATTACAAATATTTATAACCTGAAAATTCACTTCCCAAATATTCAACATTAATGGTTCTGAGTAGGTTAAAATCTATGAAACAATGTTATTTTATAAAGATCTGCATCTAATTAATAAATTAATTAGTAATTTGTGGAATACAGTAAATAAAAGGAGTGAAAAACAATTAAAGTTTATACTGCAGTAACTGTAGTATAAACTGCTATACTGACATTTTAAACATTACAATACATATGTGGAAATTACATTGGTACTGACATAAATGTTACAGCCAAAAAGCATGAAATTACATCGGTAGGAGATTTACAGTAACAGATGCACATCTTGATATTAACTAATCTTTTTAATTTGAGTATTAGCATTATTCGGATTTAAAAACTATGTTTGCTAATGCTATTGTGACAAAAATGGTTAGTACCTATCTCTCTTTTAGATAACTGTGGTCCATAGCAGTGTTCTTGTTTTTATACAAACGGTTAATTACTCTGTTTTAATTACTTTCATTTTATATTTCGGCATTACATACGTCCACACGGAAAAATACATTTTGTAAGGCGGCCTTGTTTGGAAACTCGTGTAATAATATCAAATGAAAGTGAGTGCAAATAGTGCAAAAATCTATAGCCATATTTAATAAGCATCAAACAAGGTTTTACGTTACTTTTTTTACCGATTTCGCCATCACTTTTATTCATAAGTGACCAGGGAGTCACGGAGTATTTATTCACAAAATGCAGTAACATTTAATTGGAAACTAATAAATAACAACTTTCAGGAAAATTTCACAAAATCTGGCTAATGATAATCTATCATTAACTTTATTTTATTCTTCATTCATACAACTGATTATTACTATCTCTGCCAATTTCTAACTGTTCCGCTTGAAAACAGGATACCCCTATGCAATTTTTATTTTATCTACATACTGAGCTTCAGTACATCAGTGCAAAATGCTTGAATTAATTCTATTGATTAAATGTTAAAAGTCATCTTCAAGTTTTTATCGAATGTACACATTAATTATGGTAACGTGTTCATAGTAAATATATAATATAGAATATATAATTATTATTATGAGTAGCTTGTTACATTTTCGTCTGACTACATGCTTAGGGTTTTGTTTTAATACTTTCTTAAATCAAAATCGCATTTCTAGGCAGATGGACTCACACTCAGTATTAGTTTCAAATAATTTCTTTTCGATTCCAATTCCATCGTTTCATTTAATATACATAATTTGCAAAACAATAGTCAGGCCTCGAAATAAGAAAACATAAGTATTAATATTGACTTGAGCGAGAATAATATGTCGATATTTTTAGATGCAGATTGCAGATAAAGATTAATGCAGAATCAGTAACATCTCCAGACGACCATTCGTAGCAAATATAAATAATGATCGTAATGATGATGGTCAGGTGAGAAAGATTATAATATGACTGTTGTATAATAATGCAATGAAATTATTGATTTAATGTCTTGACTCATTCGCTTTCAAATATTTTAAGACTAAAGATACGCTCATTCGATTCTACACGATATAATAATATATTTGATTTTAAATAAATAGTATTTATACTATTATGCATGTCGTGTGAAAATCTACCAGTTCAGAAATCTACTCCGAATCTGATATAGTGCATCTTGCAGTAGCATATTTTCACGTATACATGTGGCAATTTTATAGTAAACTTTAATCATTTAATTGCAGGTAAATGACTTTTCCGATTTACAAGATGAACTATTTTCGCGACGAATGTTTACTCTGTCGTGACGCACATCACCGAACAGCGAGAACCAATCAGCTCCCGTCTCCACGTCGGTGGGGCTAGACACACCTCCAGCCAATTACGTATGGAAATTTATATTGCCCAATTATCTCTTACAAAGCTGAGTATATTCATAGTAGAAAAATATGATTCAGTGAGTAGTGTAGCGGTTACCGTAAAATGCAAGTTAGTAATTTACAAAGATTGCATTGTGACGACGAAGAAAGTCAGCGTCACACAGAAGCACAAAGGAAGGTTGTTGTTGTAACTGCAGCATACATAATATCGATCTTCATGTAACATGATTCGTATTCTTACTCCTTACCTGATTGATGGGATGACCATATAAAATTATTGAGTAATTATTTTTGTTTGTGAGATTGGGAATTTTACGCGTAGAATTGAGGTCGAGATGTACGTCTTCTTTAATATATTGTATTACAATTTTGATTTGTAAATCCTTTCGGAGATTTGATACTTTGTTGCATGTGATAGATTAAACGGTGCATGTTTAGAGATTATGCGATGCTCATGATGTCATTAACTTCCAATTCTAATCTGTTATTGATGTCATTTCTGTATTAAAGTATGATACAAAGGTTGTTTGTTGTTGTTTTGTTCGGCCTGGCCTATTTATAATAAATTATTACGCACTTAAGAAATTATTAGTGTTATTCCCGATGTATGAGAGATGAGACATTAATTGTTGTGGACGGCTTAAGCAATTTTTTAACCATGAAAATAACAATCATAACAAAAATCATAAGACTGATCAACCTTGAAACTTCTTCGATTTCACGGCAACATTGTTTATTCAGCAACACCCAATTTTATTTTATGTAATATTTTTCTATGTGTTATTTTGGCATTTTATCACGTTTGGTGAAAAGGGTAAGTTAAGTTCAGAAATACCTATGCTAAAATAGTATGCTCGAAAAGAGCACTTTGCACAAATATGTATGTAGGTAATTAATAATTTAGATGTTATGCTGGGTGGTCAGCTTCGAGTGTCGGTGATCAAAAAATGCAAAAGGGGGTTTTATGTTTAGGGGTCAATCGCCGAGCAATAAGTAAAGTTCATGTTGACAATGGTTAGTGCATAAAGATAATTATTTGAGCCAGTATTCGAATCCCTTCAACCTTAAGTCTATGCAATAAATTAAACAAAGCCTTGAAACTGTATCGTATTTAAATCTGCGAAGCAGTGACATAATGACAATGGTATCACATTTTTATTATTATGCTACAAAAAGATATTACGTACCAAACATACTTTTAAGATTTTGAAACGATTTAGCTACCTAGTTAGTAATATGTACTACATGGCAGTGAATTGGTTTGGTCACTTGTAGAAATTCATACACATGCACATATACGTATCATCTCACGAAAACGAAGCGGTTGAGCAATATATTTATGTCGTAAAACAATTATCTGATTTTCTTCCAAATAATAATAACAATTGTCAACTGAGTGTGTATAATTACAATTCATTTAAAACATTGTCTTCAATTCTTTGACTTATTTCAATTGACCACTTAGTGCCTCAAGAGAAATACCTAGAGAATCTGTTATGTTATAGTGACACAGGTTTTTGCAGAACAAAGGACACACTTATACTTTCACTTCACGAAATGTAAATCATATCAAATGCTGCCAACGCAAGCGCAACAGTGCAAAGTTAATTTTAGGCAAAGCTCTTGTCGAAGTTTTTGAAAAATAATTTTGTTTTTCTATGGTCAGCGACGCGACAAACATTTATTTAATTTTAGTTTTAGCAGCTCGAAAGTTCAAGAATATGCATGTAATAGTCTCAATTAGTGAACATTGACTGCGTTGTATAACAAAGCAAGTGGTTTTAGCTTTAGTTTTATTGTAGACAATTGTATAATTTGCGAAAAAGGAACTAGCCTTTGTGGCGTTATACAAAAATAGCAATTTTCTTGTCATTCCGCTGCTACTTTACCTTCCATCTTCTTTTTAAATATCTAGCCGACCATATTTTTATGAGTTTTCTTTTAAACTAAAATTAATTACCCATTACAGATCTCGTTCCCAAGAACAGTTTGATAGTAGCAGGTATAATGTTATTTGTGATTAAGTCTCATTATTACACTGACTGACCTGCACCTGCACTTTCAAACTCAGATTTCCTTCTTCGTTCCTCCGTAAAGGTGAATAGAGGGTACTCAATAAAAATATTATAAATAATTCGAAGTAAGAAAACGATAGTTTAAAAACAATTAGTTTTATGGTATGCTAGTTATTTCATGCTTTATAAGTTATTTAACGAATTTCTCTATTTTTTAAAAGAAGTTACCGCAGTCAGTATAACTATTTTCAAGAAACTCGTGCATTCCATTGTGTAGCATTAGACACATGCGCCAACTAAGAAATAAATCACAGCCTATTGCTTTGCACACCCGCACACGTAACTAATGAATTCAAATTTATGTAATTCAAAGCGAACAATTGATATAATTCCGTTGAAAATTTGCCTGGTTTTTATGAGGTTATCAATCTCAAAATTCCACTTTATTTAAATATTGTGCAAGTGAAGTATGAATATGAAAAACTCCTATTAAAGCAGGCAAGTAAAGGACTAGATTTTTAAAGAATCGTTCTTTTCATTTTATTTTATTTGTTCAAAGAGTAACATAAAAATATCTAAGTATCTCCGACTGAACTACTTTTTGCGGTTTAACCAGAAGTCGGTTAGGTTTAGGAAGGAAGGTTTCGCATCAGATTGTAGCATCCCGTGTAGCATTAAATTATTTTGGCTAGAAAAAATCGTTATCATCAGATCAGTTGAATCTCCTAAATAGGCTTTGTAGTTAGGTAGTATAATTTTGGCCGTGTTTAGGTGTAATGTAATATAATATTTAATATGGTACACTTTTGTGTGAGTTAAGTAATATCTGTCATCGACACATAATTCATCTGTACTATTTTCCTGCTACTTTAGACTGAGAAGTGCATAAACACTTTCTGAGATGCAATTACTTTTTATTTAAGGATTCGCCAGCTTCATAACATAAAAAATAATATCGCATTACAAATGTTCATCGCGGTTGTATCTACATTTTACACTTATGTTAGGAAATTATGTAATGAGTACAATTATGTTGTTTGTTACGTTTAAGTAGCTGATTATTCAAAGGTTTTCATACGCGGGGTTTATATTCTAGTACTAAACCAAAATATCTAGTAAAACCTGGCTCATTCTTAAAATTAACAAAAGCTGAGACTTATAGGCTTAGATGCTGATGATAATGAAAAGTGGCACATGTCTTAAATATTATGTGACCTACAGATACACTATAATACATTATAAAATAATATATGTAATACATTATAAAATTTCTCTCTTGAAATTTGATGGTTTCAGAGAAATGACTGCTTCATAATTCAATACAATAATTCAATTATTTGAGAAGAGTTAAAATTTTAAAATATTAAATTGATATCTTTTGCTTTCCCGCAAGTTCATTTGATGATTTAATGATATTGTCGAAGAATAATACTAAATCATTCAATGATACATTAGGAGAGTAACTTTTTTATTTGCAGATTTTTATTTAATGTAGTTTGAAAGTTTAGAAAGCAGCATGCCGCAGTTTAATAGCAGATCTCCGTTGTTGAAGATGAACCTTATAAATCGATAAGTCCAAACATTAGGTTTATTGTAATGCATGCTTCATCATAAATCAATGATATGACTTTTGCTTGGAATTTACTAATGAAATACTATTATCATCACCGATTACATAGACGTGTAATTGTGTTTTGCATTAATTTAATTTAGTTATATGTAGCCACTACTAGTGGACCACTAGCCACGTACCAATTCCAATTAATGTTATGTGTGAATAATCTAACCACGAGTTTTAAAACCAATATTTTAGGTTTGATAATTACAATTACAAATATAACAAAACAAGATATGACAAAATTGGGAAATCTGACAATTCATTAATATTAATACCAAACACAAAATGTAGTAAAAGAGTGTTATTATGCTTTACATACCACGTGTGTACATGTAACAATTAGTTTGGCATAGTAGTGCTTTGTCGGACAAAGATTACTGAAGCATAGGATTACGAACCTGAACGTCTTCTTTCTGACGCACCACTTACTTTTACTAATCATTAATTAATGCTATGCTCATCATGTCCCATAAAAAGAAAAGTTATTTTAGTTCTTTTACTTTTCTGCCTGAAAGTAAAATCACAGCCAAAGGGTAAATAATGAGAAAAAACTCCCGATTCCTACGTTGCTGTTTGAAATGGTTTCGTTTTTTGTTGACTTTGATTTTTTGTCTTGATTTATTGCATTCAATTTCAATTGTGCACCGCTTTTGAGCATCACAGCTTTCAGATGAGAGTGAGGAAGAATAAAAAATCTCATTTTCGGCAACCAAAAACTAAGAAAAAGCATTTTATTTCGGGTTACCCAAGCGTGTAGGTAGGCATTTTCCTACAAAGAAAGGGCGTATCGCTCACTGTTCACTGTTCGCCTTATTTCATTGTGCTGAACTGACTGACTGTGAGTGAAGATGACCCAAAGACCTGATAAATATTGCTACCATTATTGTTGTTATTATTTGTTAAATTATCAATTCTTCCTACACTTTTGCGCAAGTGCAGTGTAGGGCAAGTAAAGCAAGATAAAAATAGGTAGGTAGTTAATTTAAAAACAATATGTAATGAGTACCCTACTTACTCTCTTATTTCGTTCTAAATGATGCGTTTTATGAATTAATGTTAGTTAGACAAGGAAGATTACCAATGCCTTTTTAGTAAAAAAAAGTATGCCTTCACTTTTATGCTCCCAAAACCACTGTTAATTTTTCTCGTCTTACGTTATTACAAGCATAGCGCATATTTCATTATAGAGTTACAACTTACAAAAGCTTTACAAGTTATTGTTTATTACATTACAAGCTCTTCAGTTTGACTCTCATCTCATAAAATTTTAAGCTTTTTGAGCAGTTGCCATTTGATGAATTTGATTTTCTGAATGAAGAAATTTGTATTTGAAAAATGTTTGGCTTAGCAGAAAGTAGACAAATGTAAGTCAGGCGAGGCGGAGACCACCACATGAGGAATCGTAAAATAAGAGACGCCAATTACAAATGCGTGATAAATTTATAGATTAAAAGTTGTTCGGCATCAGTCAAAAAGGAAATGTAGCAGAGCTTAAGTCTGCGTTTTGTCTCAAATGACCTAAAAACAAAATGAAATGGTAATTCTATTAAAAATTAAGATGAGTACACTAGTTAAAATTATTGTTTCGAGAATGGATGAGAACGAATATAGTTAATCAGTGATTTTTTGTTAGCCTTTAAGCTTGTTGTGTAGGTGGATATTAATAACAACTGTAACGAATTTAAATGTCAGACGAGTTCAATGAAGTTAACGTCTAAAGTCATTTGCGCAGTTGTATGTAAATTATTAACCAAATCGGGTTTACGCACTACTGGTTAATTTCAAAGGATGATTCCGATGTATCAGCCTTAATTTTTATTGTAAATCGAAAATTTCGAAATTAGTTTAAAATATTGACAAAGAATAAAAACAAGAATGAGATTGTTACAAATACAATTTGTTTTTTGTGTTTTACATAGGAGTGTAACATTTTCGGATACTTCTACTTCAACTTTTTTTGCGTAATTTTTTAACCAAATGATCGAATTACTGTCAACTATCATATAAAGCAAGAGGTTGAAGTAATCACCCAGTCTGCTCGAAATTCATTTGCTGAATAAACTTTTATCCAAAAAAGTATATCAATAATTGTCCTTTATTGTACATTGTTAATTGTTCTGCTTTGCTATTCAAACCTACAATTGCTGACGTAATTGTATTTTAATTGAAGTCGTTTTGGTGCTTATTGAATTTCTAGGGAAAGTGCTCATCTCACTTCTTCCGTGACAATGTCATATCGCCCAATAAAAAGGCATAATGTAGCAATCACGGGACCGAGTAATAACAATAATTACTGTCACCACCACACGCAGTAATCAAAATAAAATACTTCGACTTCCCTAATTTATCTTTCCAATTTACTTATTTTTGCCACTTTGCTTATTTAGTAACCACCACCGAGACAAATTTAGAAGAGTAAAATAATTTGACTTTATTATTAAAATACACCTGTCATGACATGTCATAACTTTTTTACTCCTTTCTTTCTATTATGTTCTAAAAGTTGACTACAAGTAGCAAATGCCAAGTAGAATTTCATGATTGTGGGAATGATACTAATAGAATTAGGATGCAGTGAGGAATACAACATTACACCACCGCTTAAACATATCTTTTCATTTGCAGTGTCATGATTGTGCCATACAACGCAGATTTCAACAGTTCCCTTAAATCTTTAGTTAACCTTAGCTCAGGTTTTCATATTTCCTTCCGTTGAAGAGAGAAAGAAAATCTTTAGCACCATCACACATGCAACGTTTAGGATGGTGTCTGCAACACATACATTTTTATAGGCATCCGTAAGTAGGTACATTATTAACATTATAACATGTGAATTAGCATTACAGATTTTGCAAAAATGTAACTGTTGCGTGCTATTGTGCAGATAACAAAACTATCTGTTACTCGGTTAGTATTTAATAATAAAAATGATTTTAAAAAATATTTCATATGAGTAAACAAATAACAAATCACTGGTAATAAATGCAGGTAGATATCCTTCCTGTAAATGCAAAATTGAGTATTTTTGCGTCTGAGACCCTGTTGCAGGATACAGAAAGCTTCAGTTAAAAAATACACTTCTTCTTGCTTGAGAAACTGGGGCGGAATAGGCAGGGCGTAGGTGGAATTTAAGCCATAATGAAGCATCAAAATAATAAAGAAGAAATATTCAATCCTTCAAGTAGAGATTCTCTCGTAAATGAAACAGATATATGTTAGAAACTTTTGCACACTATGGTAGTTAACGCCAGGCCCGCTGTATCACGAGATAATGCAGTACGGCATGGCAATATCCCTTCAAATAAATATGTTGCTTTATTCACTAACTGCCAAACTTTTTTCTTAACGTTATCAGTTAAGCAGCCCCTTTCCCCAAGCGCTTAAAAGCACGTATTAGTGCGAATTAATATACTTAAGTTGGGCATTTTTGTTAGCTTACGTTTGCATGAAGGAAGTCGTCCGAGGACCAAATGGATAAAGTTGAAAGTACCTTTAATATTAAGAAGTCTAAAAAAGTTGCCTACTGCGTGAGCCCTCCGCCACTGTAAGTGCAACTCATTTCACTGAACAAAGATGCAAGGTTTATAAAGTAAATCTCCTCACATTTCTATGTGGAGTGGAGGAGACTGGCACAAAACAAGCGTGCATGAATATTTTTCTTGGTTTGTCATGCTTTAGCGAGATGTTCATCACAAAAGTCATTCTAAGTGCTTATAAGAGACATTCTATTATAATAATGAATCATCTACGCTAACTGTAATAAATATAAGTAAAATAAGTAACAAAATAAATGTGCACCACATTTTTTGCCGCTATTGCTTATCCTTAATAAGTACATTTATTGTTCATTGTATCAACTCTTGTGTCTGAATTGAGTGTTGTGTTGTGGTTCTTTCTGCGTCTGCGGTAATGTTCTCAAGTTTAATTTTCAAATTTATTGCGGAGAAATAAAATTCGCATAAGCCAAGTTTACGGCTACGACAATATCATGGTGCCTATGCCCATGTGTCCGTGAGAATAATAAAAGCAATGTGCATTGTTGATGTCAAGAGGCAGAGTTTGTGATTCCTATTCTTATTATGATTTTGTGGCTATTCTAAAGGTTTCAAAAAGTCAAATGGATTGAGGTGCTCGTCATTATCATCTTTCGCTGAACGCTGTTTTCTCTTTAACCTTAAAGACGACCGTTGGATAACCATCAGGTTGACAGTAAAGATTTTCACATCGCAGGTGACACACAACGACCGTCTTGTTGAAACGGTAGATTATTCTGTGGTTTCACTCCTCTGTGCGTGCCTCTTTCTAAATTATTAGTGTACGTTGCATCGACCTTAGTCGAAGTAAAAATAAGTGGTGAAAAAGTGAACGTAAATCCCAGAAAAAGTTTATGTTGATCTCTACCAGAAATAATAAAATGTTGATTGAGTCAAGTTTACGTTTTCAAGATTGAGAAAATTTCCTACCCATAAAATTTTTATTGTTTTGGAAATGGTTTGAGAATCCGAATCGTTACTTAATACAACAGTGACAAATTATGTGAAAAGCGAATTTTTATGTTAACATTGATAGTGCTAAAATCAGTTAAGACACAGGAATAGCGGAAACCTTTAGGTAAGTTGGAAAAAGTTGGTTAAAAAAAAGAAATCAGTTCAAAAGCGAGTAGGTAGCGGCAGTAAAGTAAAATAAGAGCAGATAAAACAAAATGGCACTACGTATAAAAAATAAAAATAGCTCTGATGCATTTTTCTACTGTTTTTTGTAAAATCCTTAAATTTTCAAAACTTCATTGCTTGTTGACGGCAACTTTTGCAGAATTACTTTGTGCACAACGCATATTTCTGAATTGTTCATTCCGCAAAGTGTACACTGACCCTTGGTAGAACAAAAACACAATTTCACAAGCCTTTTTTTTGGCAATAGTGTTTTGCCAGCATTGTTTGCAATAGTGCAATATTTTTTTTTGGCATTTTCTGTTTAATAGTTTTATTAGGATTAGGGTTGGGTCTGGGTACCATTGTATATTTACACAAAAAGAGTGCTTTTTATTGCTAAAAACTTATTTTCATGTGTGAATATTTTATATAACAATGCACTTTTTATAGATTAATAGCACTTTGCAATTGTATAATAATATCCTTTTGCTCTTGCCGCTTTAGTATGGATTTTTTGTAATCAAACAATCATGCATGAGTGTAAAACAGGGTTAGTTTCAGTTTCATGTAAAATTTTGCAGAAAAGAGTCTTACAGAAATCCTAAATCTGCGACTCACGATACGGTGGCGTAAGTGGCGGTACATGACTCCGACTTTCCGTTGAGCTTTTTTTCTCACTAAAAATAACTGACCGTGTGAGCACAAACCATGAACTGTTTCGTAGCGGTTAGAGTTGGGTACGTTCATTTTAGTTGCTGACATTTTCTTCCTTCATCGTCGCTGGTTCATTCTTTTGTGGACTGTTAGATCTAATGCGAGACCCGAGGACGGTCAACAAAGGCTCGCTTAAAGAAACTCAAAATCATTTTATGCATATTTAAAACCGAGTACCGAGTTTTTTCTTCTTTTCATTTGCACATTTTCTGTCGCGTACATTTAAAATTGCAACTCAAGATATACGAGCACGAGTTGCAATTGCAAAACAAATTTTTATCTTATCGGGGTTTTCGCTTAATTGATTACATTTACAGACATTGTCGGTTTAAAAAATTTGAATTTCATTGTTACAATACAACAAGCTTTGGTTGTTTTGTATGCTTGATTAAAAATTTGCAAACTCTTTTCTAGAGAATGAAATGTTTAAAGGAAATGAGTTTAAATTTGTTTTAATTTCCTCTTTATGCGTTTTCAAATTCATCTGATTGAATGAATGAAAAATCATACGTCAATTTCTTAGCCAGCCTGCTAGATTTAGGCATAACGAGAGTCTCTGCTACCAGTCACGACGACAGAGAAACAAAAAGACTTAACGTACGAAGTAAAGAAAAGAAAAAAGTCTTCCACGCATTTCAAACCAGTTCGTTAGGGTAGACAGTTCCTTCTTGATTTCTGGCAAACTCATTTCCGCTCAGCATCGAACGCAGCAAGCTGAAAATTTTCTTCATGTATACGAAATTTTTAAATTTTGCCCCTTGCCCCTATTGTAAAACACTACACGTGTACATGCAACAAGCGACACATTTGACGTCTGACGTTATGGGTGCTTAAACCTGGGCTTGTTGCTTTACATTATGAACCTTTTTTAAGTAGGTGTACCCTGTACCTAATTATTTTGAAACAATAAAGTTATAAAAATACATTAGGCACACGCCAACAAATTCTGACGGGGATTACTATTTCAATCGACGGAATCGTGATCGGGAAAGCCATAAAAAAATTCTGCTTAAAATTACACAATAACGCATTCATATTCATGGACGTTGGTTAGTTGGACTTTGTTGTTCTAAGTAAGGGCGTTTGAGAATTTTAGAGTGAAAACCATACAATTTATTTGCTTTTCCATTTCCATCCATCCATTACACATCGCTCAAAGGTAAACCACAAAGTTGACCAATTCGATGTTCACAAAAACATTGTCGTTGATTTTTATTGAGTGATCAATCTCAACGATATTTTGATTCTTGCTTTTTTTATCGCAAGTAACCGATTTAATCAATAACATGCTGAGATACACCCTTGACTAATTTTATTTCGTTCTTGGCTGTTGAAGACTTCAAATGATGAAGTTGGATTTACTACAGTGTATTAATAAGCAAATTGCAAACCCTTGAAATAATTCTTACAATTAATTGCACTTAATGTTTATTAATTGAGAATGCTTTAGTCTCGCCTAAATCAATTCATCCTACATGCATGTTTATCATACAAAATATAACAACTTTTGTAAGCCTTGCTCCGATGCGAGATAAGTCGAGGGACGAATTCAATGCAAGCGGATGGCTACGTAATAAATTACATTATCTTCATAAAGAATGTCTATTAATTTTTACAGTGAAATAACAATGCAATTTTTATTAATAGCGAATTTTCTGTGTGGTTTCGAGGGTTAGTTAGTGCAACACACGTTTTTAATATACAATGCTCACAGTCATGCTTGCAAAAAAGCAATAGTGCACAAAAATATAGCAATTATTATTAATAATAATAGTGAAAAGGAGCGAGCGGAGCAATAGGAAAAATTTTGGGTCAAAAGAAGCCGGCGAAGCGGATCGGATATCCCATTAACACCTGTACTTGTGCGCAGATTTGTATCTACAATAAATCATCGTTTGCGTGCATTCCCAAGCCATCACATCTCAAGGCACGCGTTGGTGTTACCACTTACCACCAACATAGCTCGGTTGCACAACATGTGCCTTTGATATATGTGCACATTGAACATTATAAATCTGTCCGTCTTATTTATAGCGTATCAAAAATATCAAATCATCATCATCTACGAAACATACAAACAAAATACTTTAACAGAGCGATAATGTGTGCAACTATTTCACTTTAGGTATTTACTCTGCCGATTGCATGAACGCTTTAGAAATTATTCTTGCATTCCTGACAAATGTTTAGAGTTGGTGCATTGTTCTGCGTTTAAAAATCCAATTACATTACCTTATAACTCCAACAAAAAAAAACTTGGAGAATTCTCCTTTGTACATAGTATTCAGAGATAAAAAGGCATTGCATTGCCTTGCAGTTTTTTCTTAGTGCAAAAAGGATGTTGTCGAATTGTTAAAAGTCATCTGCAAGGCTTTTAATTTCTCAAGACAAGATGACAAAAAACCATTCAATATTGAAATTCGATGAGATGAAATACAGCCGAAAGAAAATGAGCGGAAAGACGGTTTCATTTTTCATGGTGTTCATCCGAATCCTTCAACATTAACTTTTTTAGGTTGCAATTGTTAGTTCATTATGCTGCTTTTTTGTTTAGACGAATAAAAAATTGCCAGAGCGGATGAGATATTTTTACGCAATAACTTTTCTCGTCATCTTAATAAATGGGATAAAAGCGAGTTTTGTTTGTTTATACATGGAAAGAATGACATTATTAACGTGCATTAACTTAACTGCAAAAAAATATTACGTAGTTAATTTGGTCAAAATGATAATTTACCTGAAAGTGTTGCCAAAGCATGTCATTCACGTAACTTGTGAAAAAATCTGCAAATGGGCGCAATTTTCAATGCGCTGTCACTTTGAATTTTGCATGTTTTACCGTACAACTTCTGTTGTCGTTTTACTTGGCTGAATTTTGGCTTGACACTTCACATGCGAACGTGTTGGATATTACAGAAAAATGTCAACACGTTTGTTTTTCCAACAAAGCTTGTTTTCATTATACATCATTATATTATAACGCAAGTTATTGAAAAACATGTTTAACAGCAGTAATTATTTATTATATACGCATCTAGGTAATATCTGCGTGAAGGAGATGATTTACAACAAGAAATCTATGAACTCAATCTTTCTTTACGCACATTTTTCATCTTTGGGACATTTATGCAACAAAGTTGTACACCTTACTCTTAACTCTTTTTACTCACAGCACGCCAACAACATGCAAATTGCAAACACAATCATCGTTATTCTCTATGAAGCATCGGGGGTTTCGCTATTGACCCTAATGTTTTTGCAGACCCTATTATTCCTTTGGAACCTTGGCTTAAGAATTTTCATATTAAACGATATGTGATAGGGAAATATAGCGTCATTTCAATAATGCATTGCATACGCACATTGATTTTTTGACTAACATTACTGACTTTACTTCTACAAGGACGATGAATCTATTTTCTAAAATCACTCGTCTCCAGCTCAATTTTAATTAGTGGCGTTCATGTTAACAGAAACTGGGTAACAAATAACGATGAAAGATTAATTTAAAACCATAAAAGTCATAAATTGTAGCAGTCAACGTACTAATCTTACGATTTATGAATTTGAATGTAATGTAACCCAAAATCTTAAATTAATTAATTCAATCAATTTAAACTACCCCTTAAATCGTATATATTGTATCGATGTAATTTTAATGAATTAAATGTTCAACATGTCTTTTGTTAAGAAAGTGACTGATTACTTATGTAGATCTAAAAACAAAAATTAATGGATCATTAATCATTTAAAACGTTTCAATTTTTTAATTTATCACTAGATTAAGTATTAAATGAAAAAAAACAGCACTTGAATTGTGACAGAGCATCCTTCATGAATGTTGGTTACTAATTCATTTCCCAGTTAAAGTGAGCATTCCTTGCTTTCCACCAACAGTGGAAATTCGATAAATGTTTGGAAATAATAAGTTTTAATCAATTTTTCCACTGATAGATGTGCATAAGTGAAATAAATAAATGCATACTTCATTGAACAAATTGGTTTTGAACATACACTTTAATATTGATTATCGATTGAAATTAAATAACTAACTAAATTATCAATTTACAGATACCCTTCAAATTATAAACTTTTTGGTACCAAATCTGAATGCAATGTCACGAGACCTGTATACAATGAAGGAAACAACTTGACACCGTGCTCGTTCAAGACTGATACCATTGTATTCATCGCCCAAATTCTTCTCCCAGATTGGATGGGAATGGATGTAATTTACATCATGTAAATAGAAATGCATTTTAAAATGCGAAGTTACATAAGTTCCATCGTTTTCCTGATAGCCAGCGTTCACTCGCTGCAAGCATCAGGAAACAAATGCCCACCTGCCGAGTCAATAATGCCATGTAGATGTCGGGGGAGAAATGATCAAGTTCAAGTTTGGTACGTATGTTAATTGCTAACTTTCTCCTGTTTGTAACTTTCTCACGTTCTCGTGTGTGAGGTCACGTCGTCGTCTAGCGAAAAGTAGTTATTGAGAGTATCTCTGTGTCTATCGTTGAAATAGGTGCAGTCACAGTGATCTAGAGAGGGTTAACGGGGCTCTTGAGAATTTGATGAGACTCCGCAACATGCCCGCCATTGACGAACTGATTGTTGAGAACAATCGGATGCCAACACTTCCTGCCAGAGCGTTTGGAGCGTTACAGGTAAAAATTGAATCTGCACAGAGCACCTTTAGTCTTTCCGTTACAAAATAAAAACGGTAAATTCAATTTATATTCCAGACAGAATGCTAATGGAGAAATTGAATTTTTCAGATTGGAAGACTCCTTCTAAGAAACAACGGTCTGGAAGGTTTCTCCAGAAATGCATTTGCGGGATTGGAAGACTCCCTTGAAGAGCTTTACATTGTCGAGGAAAAGTTGGTCGACTTTCCATTTGATGCCATTGAAAAGCTGCGGAATATTGAGGCGTTCACGTTAGAGAAGAGTAAGGTGCGTTTATTGCCCCGGTTTAATGGGCTAAACCGGCTGAAGCACATACGGATTGATGGCTCGCTCATCTCAGGATTTCCGGTGGGAGGTTTCGCAAACATGGCTTCAGTGAAGCAAATTCACGTTGTCAATTCTCAAGTCACCACACTGGCAGAAGGGATTTTCGGCAGGCTTGAGAATCTCGTGTTAGCTAATTTCAGCAACAATCGTATAGATCACATACAGAGGAGATGTTTCGCTCTACTTCCCCGATTAGAGGTCAGTAGTCAGCTCAAGCTCTCTTTCTTTCTCCTAATCTTCTTTTTCACTTACCATTACCATTGCTAAGACAAAGTTGGGTACGTTGCAGCAGCATTCGCACACAACAAAATTTTGTATTATTGTTACAAAGTTATGGGCTACCCATACGTAATAATAATAAATTATAACGATACTAATATCAAAATTACAATGTTTCTACAAATTTTCACATTTACAAAATAATCTAATAACTTTATACTTCGTGATTCTACTACTTAAGGCTAATCTCAGGTGTACTTACAACATATTAAAAATCCGCAAGCTTAGCACAATTTAAGATGCGATTTTAAAGCCTCTTTCATTTTCATGATAATTTATTTAATAATGACTCATCTTCATCTCTTAACCTGCCTTTTCCACATCTTAACTTTTTATTACATACTCGTGAAACGCACATTAAATATTTTTAGTCTGAAGAAGATCAAATCAATGGTGAACTGAGTTGAGATGATAAGGCGAGAAATAAAAGAATGCGCCATGCTATTGTGAAATTTGTGAGTGTCACTGATGAAATCAAAGTTGGGACCTACTGATTTATCACCTCCACTGTCGCTGCAAATGTTAATCTGACAGATGACAGATTGTTAATATGACGAATAGTAAAATCAGCGACCGGCAAACAATGTAAAGGAAGTCGCTTGTTTAGCATGCAAAGAAGAAAAAGTTTACGCCACAATCGCTTATTCATTATGCACTACATTGTAAGATGGTAGAACACAAATACCGAGTCACTTGAGAGTTCAAGACAGTCCCATTGTTACTGGGAAAGGCGATGATTATGTTACTGTGAGCGCGAGAGTCTTTTGATCCTTGTCTTAATAATAGCTCTTTTACACTCAATCTCTGAATGAAAATGAAAGCGAGAAAAATTTGACTGCAGATGAAAACATTTAATTTTAGTTTATGATTATGATGATTGAATCACGCCTTCAGCAATGCAGCTGCTCAGAATATAATTGACTTTTCATTCTGCAGTGCAGAAGACTAATAAATGAATTTAATGAAAGTCGTATGTAAATAGGAGTGCAATTAAATATTTATTTTCGTTTCAAGTGAAATAATTCAGTTTATCATGCGTAGAGAAATTATTCTTGTTGCAGTAAATCATTATTTGTCCGCCCACACCTGATAATAATAATGTATGGAATTCGATATGAATTTTCAGATCTTGTCGGTATCAAACAATCATTTGGAGGAAGCAACGCCAGTGGGGAGGTAAGCAAGACTTTAAGAGATCCTTCAGCATAGATAATTAAGTATCAGCGTTAATTTTCTCATAACAAATAATATTTTTAAATTTTTATTAGGGCGGTGGAGGAGCTCATCTCTTTGAAATCGTTGGACCTGAGTAACAATAGATTTAGACAATTGCACGAAGGCTCTTTTGTCAACTTGAGGACGCTTCAAACATTAATTCTTGCCGGAAATGCAATCTCTCGTTTGTCAATGCGCTCCTTCACCCATCTGCCTGCATTACGCAAAGTTGATATGAGTTTTAATCAGTTGACAAACTTTCCCAAAATGTTCTTTGACACGGCGCCTCTTTTGGAAGAGCTGCGCCTCAGGGGAAATTCAATTGGGGCGAAGGAAATGGGCGAAATGCTCGAAACTTTAAAATCCCTTCGGTACTTAGACATTTCAGGCAACGGTCTAAAGGAACTACCAACGGGTGTTATCCAAGGTCATTCACATCTGATGAAGATTGACCTCAGTGACAATACAATCGCCCGAGTCCAAAGAGAGGCATTCAAAAATGTACCGTCTTTAGCAGAGATGAGTTTGAAAAATAATTCTTTAATGGAGTTACCACTCGATGGATTTTCCTGGGATATTCCCTCCTTGAAGGAACTCGATCTTTCAACAAATAAACTCACCTCGCTCTCTTCCAATGCTCTCCAAGGTTTGCCAAACTTGGCCAGGTTGGACGTGAGCTTTAATGGAATAAAATCATTGGGTCAAGGAGTTTTCTCAAAGAATAAAGAAATGGATTTGCTTGAGATCACTGACAATCAACTTTCAACTTTATCGGCGGAAGCATTTCAGGGGCTGACAAAACTCACCAGATTGAGTCTCACTCGCAATAACTTGGAATCAATTCCAAGTGGGGCATTCCGAGACTTAAAATCGATACAGGCTTTGATTTTAGCAAACAACCGATTAAATAACATTCCTGTTAATATGCTCAGTGAGTTGAAGCTTTTGGAACAACTCAACATGAGAAGCAATGCTTTGACTCATCTTCCTCCAGGATTGTTTCAGAATCTCCCGAAGCTCAAAGTTGTAAACCTACAGGACAATTCGATTTCCTCCATTCAGAATAAAATGTTTGCTGGGCTTAAAAGCTTGGAAACCCTGAGGCTAGCGTCAAACAAAATTGAACATTTTGATGAGTCCGTTTTTGACGATTTAACCAGTCTGAAGACTTTGGATATTTCCAGCAATAAAGTCACCCGGCTTCCTTCAAGATCTTTTAAGAACTTACCAAAGCTGGAGAGATTCGAAGCGAGGGAATGTCGTATTTCCGTGGTGGAAAATGGTGTTCTTGTCAATTCAGAAAATCTACAAATTCTTGACCTTGCCCACAACACACTAACTTCAATTCCAGACTTGGTCAAATCCAACAATGCGCTCAAAGTAATTGACTTGAGTCATTGTCAAATTTCCAAAGTAGACGTGGACACGTTCAAAAAGACAAGTTCCCTGATGGAATTGTACCTTAACAATAATAAAATCAAGCAACTGCATCCGAAAACTTTCGAGGTAAGATTTGATGCGTTAATTTTAGGCTTAGTGAGGTAAAGGTATTAAATATGAAACATTCTTGATGTCGCAGAATCTTGCTTCACTGACAATTCTTGATTTGGACGGAAACGAGGTGCAGGAAGTGCCAACCGGAACATTTCGCAATCTACCCCGCCTCATTTATCTGCGCCTAAGTCGTAATAAAATTCGCAACATTTCGTCCGTTGCCTTCTCCGGCCTGAACGCGTTGGATGGACTGGACCTGCAAGAAAATGAGTTGGAGCTGATAGCAGAAAATGCTTTCGAGAAGACTGGGGCTCTTAAATATTTGAACCTGAGCAACTGCAATTTCGACAGCATGGCGAAAATGGGTCTTGCTCCACTTTCCTCTCTGGAAGTGCTCGATATGAGTTATAATAGGCTTAGTGGAGTGGATGCCAAAGCTTTGAGGCATCTCATTTGGCTCGTGGAGCTGAGAGTATGATTTTAATTTTTTCATAAAGATCAAAGCTAAAGCTGTGAAAACATTGAAATTGGATTGAAAACAAAGACTTTTCCCAAAGTTAAGATACTAATGAGACCATTTACTTTACAGATGAATGACAATGGAATCTGCACAATTCCGACAGGCACCTTCGATGCAATGAGCAGGTTGAAAATGCTTGTTTTGAAGAATAACACACTCGCTCATTTGTACGAGTCTGTCTTTTACAAATTGAGGAACAACATAGCCTTTATTGATGTCTCTGGTAAGTGAATAAAATTGGAGCATGGTAAAAACTTCAAGTCCTTTGAAGTCTAGAGTTCATGTCAGAATGAAATTTGGAAAAATGCTGAAAAAAGTCTTCCATTCTGAAAATGAAAGGGAACCCACTATCGTGTGACTGTGAAATGATCTGGCTGCGCAATCTGATGGCTCGAGAGGCAATTCAAGAATTGTCAGATTCAATCTGTGATGCACCCAACGAACTGAAAGGATTCCCTTTGAGGTAATTTTTTAAACTGAATTCTTCCGGAGTGATGCTTGAAGTTAGTGTATTTTATGACGTTTTTGTATTGAAATATTCGGTAAAGCAACACTTTAGGCCTATCCCTCAACTGAATTTAAATTTTTGAAAATTGTCTTCAAAATATTAAATTGTATGAACAGTGAAAGCACATGAAGTTCACACGCAAGGTTACATTAAGCTGTTGGCTTACTGAAGTCAATGTTCGGAGAGGATTTTATTACTCAGCATTGGTGTCTAGGGCAGATCATAACTATTTAATGAAATTTTCTTTATTACAGGAACGCCCGACCTGGACGAATGATATGCTCATCGGCTACAACGAGCAGTCGTGGCATCTCGAATTCTATCTCTGACACAAAATGTCCGCCACTTGCTAAATCAAGAAGGAAGCCCCGACCACACACGCCGGAAGCAGAGGATGGTTTAAATTATGCAAATTATCCAGAAGCAAGTCAGAATGAACTGAGGCATAACAACCGGCGAAAAGAAGATAAATTGATTGAATCGAACGATTACATTGCCGGTGATACCCCAACGATTTATGCTGGGAGCAGTTCCAGCAACACAAATATGAAAGTATGGAACGAATCTAGATTTATTGAATCGAAAAGAATGAGTTTAGGCAGAATTGAAGAGAATTTTGTTTGTATGATGGTTAACAGGCCACGCAAGAAGATGTCCGGAAGTCAAATTCAGTGTTTGGAGGTCTTTCCTCCATTTTTGGAATACCTCTAGATTTTGGCTTAAACTTAGGTATTTCACCCAGTATTTCCGTCACAGACAAAAGTGTGACACGTCACGGCCACGTAGCAAAGAATGGGTTCTCCGTAGACGGAAATAGGAAAGGCTCAGACCCCTTACCTCCAAGCTGGGCTGAGCGACCTTCAAAGACATACGAGCCACCAGAATATGTGCCTCGGAAGCCTGCACAACCTTACATTCCTTTAAATCCATACCGTGACCAGTCCTCTCCTCCCGTTGTTCCATCCGGAAGTGTGGACGTTCACAAGGCGGTTGCTCCAAATGCGTTGGATCCGAACAGGAGGAGTAAACGGCCTATTGTTAAGTTTCCCAGTGGGCCAAGTGCCCCACCTGTGACCTCCTGGCATCCTTCTTACCCATCTACAGAGACAGGTTTTATCCCAATTTCGCCCTTCTTCCACGATAACTCTTATAAAAATTCTCTCAGCAATACCGACAAGCAGGGCAAGAATGAAACTAAAAAATTGGAGGGGGTTGAGTCAAGTGCGACAAAAAACGTTCAATACTTCACTACGACAAAACCCCCACGGACACTTACCAATTTTGTACACCAACATTCCAACATTTTATCCACTTCCACTAGTAGCACCTCTGCCACCACATCCACCTCTTCCACATCCTCTACTAGCAGTAACAGTAACTCCGCCAGAAAGACGGGCGCTGAGGCTGGTTACCGCCCATTTAAAACGTTTCATTCTCCCACAGATTCATTGGACAACAATAAAGGCAAAGGTTCGTCTACCTCCGCTTCCGGTTCTTCCTCCAATCAATCCGACTCGGAAGAGTACAACGAGGATGAAATAAACAATTACACACCTGTCGACATTTTGTCACCCGATGATCCGCAGCGCAACAGTCAAGAGAAAACCAAGAGTCCGTCAGACGACTTGGATCTAAACGACTTTTGGGACATTTTTACTGGGCAGCCCATTCGTAATATTAAAAACACGAAAGGCTCGTCAAACTCTGGTGACAGGGAGCGTGACCGCGATCGTGACCGCGATCGTGACCGCGATCGTGACCGGGATCGTGACAGGGATCGAGACCGCCCACATTACTATGATGATCAGGCAGATTCCCCTGTGAACTTTTCAAACCCCATTGACGCCACCACGTTCCGTTCCGTAATACCTTCAGATTCATATGATGATCCAAGGGATGGGAGCAATGAGCCTATCACTGGCTACGACAGCAATGGCGTACTCCGCAGAGGCACTGGGAAGCCCACTATAACCAAAATCATTGAGCAAGGATTCTACCCCATTCCAAACGGGACCAGTGGCACAGGTTACTCTGGGCCTGACAACCCCATCAGTAATGAGCTGGACGGTCCAGTGAAGTCTGAAGGTCCTTCGCCTTCCCCACTGGTTCCTCCGGTTGTGATTGGAACAAAAAGTGCAGACGCTGCAGACTGGTACTACACCAATTACCACAATGCGGAGAGTGGTGCCGGAAACGAGGAATGGGAGAAATTGATTGAGCGAAGTCGCATCAATCAGTTGGAGGAGGAGCTTGTCGGAGCCAAGCGTTCTAGCAGTAGTAGTAGTTCTAGTATTAATTCTTCGTCATTTTCATCCTTTAAGAGTTACCACTACTGTCTTACAAGTTTACTTTATTATTTACTTGTGTACATGAACCCTTAGTCTTTCATCTTTTCCCTTAAGTATTTCTTTCAAATGTAAAAATAGTTGTAACTGTTTTATATAGTTTATATTTGTAGACAACCAGCGATATGTCAATTTTATAGCCAATTTTTATTTTCTTCATTTAAAAACATTACAAATGTCATATCTCTCAATCATCACAGATGTATATAAACTGGAGCATTTTATAAGATACATTAATTTTTAGGTAAGTGGCAGGTAATTGTTTGTTGATATTATCATATAATGGTCTAGCTTAAGTTCTGTGTTACAAGTTACAAGGTAAATTGTGTAATAACAAAGTAGACGAAAAAATTGTTCCATTCATTGTAAATTTTTGTATACAATTATAAATTTATGCTAAACTATTTTGTAATGAAACACAATTGTTTTCTGACTGTGAGTCATAGTCTGTGACTGTATTTTTATACTATATTTTTCTACCTTTGTAAGCATAAAAAATAATACACTTCTTATTAAGCATGTTTTGTATGATAACGATGAGAATAAAAGATCGAACACGAAAAATGAAATTAGCCTGAATTAATTACAGGATAAATATAACAATCACAAAGGGACAATTAATATCTTCTCTAAACAGTTGCAGTAAACATCCTAAGGTTATTCAATTGCCTGCAATTAATTAATGATTTATTTTCTTACTTTACTCTAAATTAGTGACTATTTGAGAAGTTTAGGCTACTTTTTCTGGCCTGTGCAAGTAATGTAGATAAGAACAAACATTTAATTCGAAAGACAAGGCTGGCAGTTTAAAAGCATGGAATATGAGAAGTCACTTTTTAGATGCAACTTTGATTTTCACTAATTTTACTTTGCCTTTCCCCAACTTTTACTCTTATTTTATATTTTTTACTCCTTTTCGTTTTGCCTGATTTTTGCTGGAGTTTTCACCGTAGCCCTTTATTTGTTAAATGCTAGGG
>VYYJ01002120.1:0-23728 GCA_021029165.1 Cyphoderus albinus | reverse complement strand
TTTTTACTCTGTCAGCTAATTTACTGTCGTGCCCAACGAATAGGTTGACCGGTTTACTTTTTAGTCGTGAATATTTTAATACTCAATTAAAGTCATGGACCGCACATGAGATTGACATTTTCCATTATTTATATGTATGTAAACTTGCAGTTTATTACCCGGCACATGAAAATCAAATAGTCTGAAACAATAATTGAGGGCGTGGGTTAATATTGATGGAGGTAAAGTTGTTTACTTTGACGAATTTTGAAACGTGGTTTTATAAAGAACAAACTACACTAAAACGTGCTCCGATTTAAGTGTCAACGACGAATAAGTCAGTATATTTTTTTCAAAAGATGATCTTAAAGAGAGAGTAAAGTAGAGCATGCATGCTACTGATACAAAAAGAATCCGCTTCACCTTGAAGTGCATTAAAATCTTGGTGACGTGAGATTTCCGTTTCGGCTGATATTTTATAGAACGGATACGGAAAGAAATTTGACCTGTGAATCTGCAAAAAACCATCCGATTAAATTCTTTTCTCGTCTTTAATTAAATAATTATTTCCCCAATTTTCTTGAAAGAGAAGAAAAATTAGCCCTCTCTATTCGCATTCCTGCATTCGGTCCCTGCTTCTTGCAAAATTTGCATTGCATGCCGAACTGTAAAAGTCTTTATGGTTTTTGTTTATTCAACAGCAGCAGACAGCTGAAGCTAACGGAATGACATAGACGACATGGATGACAAGATAAAATACAAATACCGAAATTGTATAAAAACCCAAACTAGTAATAATATGAGAAAGCAATTAATAAGCACTTAAATGAATTTAATTGTAAACTGTAGGTTTATAGGTAAGACATTGGTGGACGGGCACGTTAAGACAAGCCGTTTAGAGTTGAAAAATTGGTAACAGCGGCAGAATATCCCCGAATCCCTCAAAGATAGACTGAAACACAAGCAAAAAACAGTCGAGTTAAAATATTACCCACCTCTGCTGCAATATAAGCTGGAATAACGGATAATAGTAGCTGCTCCTGCTGCTCCTTCTCACATTCCAGTTTCACTCTGGATTCCAAACATGTCTTTGTGCTGTCGCATGTCCTTTTATGGGCAATCAGCGCCATTTGTTGATGGTATATTCCAGCTATGAGTCCAGCCAGAAGGAATACTGCACTGGCAACAGCCTAAAGAAAAAAAAATGGAAAAGATCATGAAAGTAAATGGAACCAGCGTTACAAAATCATGGTGTGCTGCTCACATAACATCACATCTCATGTTACACAACTTCCCGCAACGTGTTGCAGCGGAGAAGTGACACACATTCCAGTCCGTAATAAAATAGCTCTTAGTCCAGAGATATGTACCATTACTAAAAATTGTCTTCTTCTCACAAGTCTCACTGAACAAGCATTAAATGACCTCAAAGCTGTTTTCAATGTCGCACCGTCTTTACAAAATTAATAAAGGAGTATTAAACCGAATTCAGGACAATGAAATAAAATCCCTCTTTCGTTACTTTAAACTAATTTAATTGTCTCAATTTTTCTTTTCTCTTCTGTATTTCAGACATTTTCGTAGACTGTTACCAATTTCGCAATTGATTAAATAGAGGCAACGGTTGGTCAGTTTCTCACAAAAGAAATTTTTTCTCACAAAATCAATCTGGTTCTAAAACGAGCGTCTGCAACAATATTATTCAACATTATAACGCTAACTAACCAAAATGACAGTGACAATTGCCTCCACTCCTATCCAAATGTTATTCTTGCTTATCTACTTCTAAAATACACCGGACTTAGAAAGAGAACAAAGGAATATTCATCTATTCATTTTACTCACTCGCTCAATTGCACCTTTGCTATGAATCAACTAAACTAACGGCCCTTGTATTGTTTCTAGGAAAATTAGATTTTCTAAAGCTCCAGTAGCGTCAAACATATCCCACTGGGGCAAGAACAGACGTTATTGCAAAGATATGCTAAAAGATGTGTGTACTTAAGAGAAGCCCGGCTGTCTTTTAGAAAGTAAAATTGGCCTTTTGAGGAGACACAGATACGCAATGGAGACCAGACTGGAAACCTCTCCTTGTGTTCTGTTATCTATCCCGTGGCACTGTGTGCTTAGTTTCAGTTCAGTTTTAGTTTTCTCTTCCTCATTTCACTTGTGTCGTGTCATTCATCTCATCTGCTGCTATCCCAAAAAGTTTACAGATGAAGTGCTTTGCCACGCTGTTCAGCTCATCTACTAACAGAGCAGAGAAGAGTCGGGGTTTCAACTAAAACCAAACCGACAACAGAACAGGCTTCCACTCACTTTCCAAAGCGTTACCCCATGCTGAAATGAAAAAGCCAGTGAAGCAGAACAAAATCAAGTTGGATATAAAAAGTTGGACTAGAATGGTGATGAAGTGCGATGCGAAAGGTAGGTAGTCTCAGATTCTCTGTCTCAATGGAAAACTCTGCTGGTGATGATGTTTTATATCAGCATCTATGTCTTCACAACTTTCTCTATGCTCACCTTTTCCCCATCCTATCCCATTTACATTTTCATATTCTAAATGCATGTCTCTCATGGGTGCACAAAGCACTCACAATAAAAAACGGTCATGACAGTCAAGCCTGTCCATGATTCTTGTCTGCTTACCTTGTCTTTTCTGTTCAGAAAAAATGCTTTCTTTTTGTAAGCAACGTCAGAGAAAGCAGAGAGAAAACTCAAACTACCTAATCCGAAGTGCAAAGATTAAAAATTCCAAACAAATAATGCATTTCATTTCATGTTCTCTTTCCCTGCAGCAGGATAGATGTCAGCTTATTTAGCTCAAGGTATTATTGCATCATTATCATTATCTTTGTTGTCACCAAATTTTTCTTGTAAGGCCTCGCTTCTTAATTACAGCATAACAAAAGGTGGCGCAATCTTGCTTTCTACTGTAGTACATTCTTATTCCATTTCTTCATTTTCTCATTTTCCAAATGGCATGTTTCACTTTATTGTGAATAGGTACTCAAAATTTGTTGTCTTTAGGTGACTGGAGGAGCTCACATTTGACTTTTTTATTTTCCTTGCTTTTATTCGCAATATTACAAGCCAGTCTTGTACAATTGAATAATGGAGATTATTAAGAAAGTACACGTTAAAGGTTCGACTGAGGCGAAGTAAAGCCAGCCCAATAACTTACTCGCTAAGTGTACAGTGCGTTAATAATGCAATCATTGAATAAAAAATTAATCACTTCTTCAAACTAAACACAGAAGCCACTACAACAACTGTCATCATCCTTGTCCTTGCTCCACTAGACAATCATCGGGTCAGCTTTCGTCCACTTATTTCTTATTTCATGTTCCGTTCTATAATAATTTTATTATTGATCTAAAACACCCCAGTCACTCAGCCACAACTTTATCCAAACCTGCTCACTCGACTCTCCTTTTCCTTCTTACTACATCCGGTACATTAATTTTCTCCATTTTCTTTATTTTATGGATCCACATTTTCTTTTTCGTCATTTCATTACATAAATACAAAATAGACATTTCAATTTTCCTTCTCTTTTCCTGTGTGATTTACCTACCTAAAGTAAGCTTCGATTTCTTTATTTCATTTTATTTTTATGTCTTGCTTTTCCTTTATTATAACATAGGCCCTGTCTTCCAGTAACTTCCTTTTCACGTCTCCCGCATTTCGAGTTGTGATTACTTATACATTTGCACCATCACAAAATTGGATCCAGGCGGGCTATTTCAATGCCTAAATTACATCAACCTGGTAAATAACCACCCATCTTGTGACTATAATATTATGAAATAGCTAACTTGACATGACAATCACTTGATGAAACAGCTTAGAATCTGGAAATGTGTGTAAGAGAGAAAATCGCTAGAAAGAGAGAACAGCAAAAGTCAATGATGAGGAAGGCCAAATATTAATGCACAAAGCAAAGAAAGCATGTAAGCAAAACTTTTCTCTTTCTCGTGACTGGTTTTCTGTAGCAGGGAAGGTTTTCGCTCGGTGTATTATCCAAATAAAACAACTGAGGCATAAATGTTTTATTGACTCGTAATGTCGTGTCTTTGCTTCTTTGCGTGTCACGTACACAAAGACGTTGAAGCGAAACAGACTACACTTAAATTGACGAGAAGCATTTTTAGGTTTATTGACATGACTGGCAAGAGTCAATGTCAATGCATTTTCATTACCTGTCTTCCCAGTGACTCGGTGTACTCGTCTGCGAGTAACGTGGCGAGTAAAAGGTGTACTGCGATCAGTACCAGCGATACAATAACAGCTGCAAATTGTGGTAGTGGCATCATCGTATTAATTGCAAAGATGAGTATGAAAACAGGAATCAGGTGATCTGCCGGTCGCGTCGGCGATGAGACATGGGATGTGAAAAAAATTGTCGCGGCAAGGGTCAGAATTACAAAGAAGGATAGAGTGAAGGAGAAAGTGTGCTTTTGGAAAATGGGGAATTGACCCACGAGGAAGACCACCAAAAGAATTCCCAGGGCGGCCAGGGCAATCGACACTTGCGCCGTTGTGGTGACCACATCCTACATAAAACAAAAAATCATAAAGTCAGAACATGAAATGGAAAACGATGACGGTTATAATTATAAATATTGTACTTTATCGATGGACCACATGAACAAGAATGTAAATGGTATAAAGTTTTTTATTTTAAATGCTATTCAGGTTCTGCCTGATAACGCTCCTACCTATGCACCTTGATACCTTGCTCCTGCAATTTGAAAATTTTCTGTGAATTTACCTGAAATCCTCCATGTTGTGCTAAACTCGAAGTGTGAAAAACTTAGTTGATAGCAATTTGACAGAATCAAGGATAACTTTTGGTCTTTATGGTACAATTTAGTATAATTTAAAGGCAAAGATTTTGTGCGTTGTGAAAATCTGATGTTTCTATCTCCTTTTTTGACATGATTATCAAGGAAAAGATAGAGACAAATTAAAATACTGACGCCATGATCGAAGCGACGGGAAAAAGAGTGAAATGGAACAAGAAAGAATTACACTTCTCAGTAATGTAATGTCATCCATTTCTTTTTACTTCTTCACTTCCTCTGAAATTCAATTCCATTTTCTCCACGAAATCAAAAGCAACAACAATACTCTTGAAATCAAATGTGTGCAATTTTGTATCAACTCCTGTTCTGTTATTGTGTTCCACTTGACTTGAGTGTGTCTTAAGTTCAGCTAGGTTGCACAATATAAAATAACTGCTGTCTTCTGGAATGTTTCTATTTTGCAACGTATACGGTGACTATAAAGGATAACACGAGGTAGAGAGTCTCTCGCCGCTGAGCTGACATTTTCCTGTCTTGTATCCGTCGCTCGTGCTAACGCCTTAGTAAATGATGCTAGCAAGAAAGTTAAATGGGAAACGAGTGCTGCTAGGTTGGCGAATGATAAAATGGAGCAGAGCGCTTTTCTGTTTCCTGGGCATGTCTCTGTCTCCACTTTCAACCACGTACTTTACCTATCTTCAGACATGATTTTGTTTCACTTCGGTACCTTTTTTACTGTCACTTTGTTCGTCATCATTTTTATCCTGTTAATTATACGTACTGCTCTTGACTAGAACACGAATATAAAATATACCAATTTGCGGGAAAAGAATGGGAAAAAACTTCTTTACTTCTTCGGTCGGGTTTTTATCTTAGGTTGCTCCTGGCTATTCGTTCCTCATCATGCGCTCCACTTCCCTCACTTTTTCTGAAGATGCATCCCATTGTACACAAAAATAATAAAACAAGAAAAAAAGAGCTTCATCATGTTAAATAAGCTCGACTTTTTCCTCGCTTACATTTTCGTAGCAATGGATAGTCAAGTGCCCTAGATAAGAAAAGGGAGAGCCAAAACACTGTTCTTTCCGGTTTTCGTACACTACGTGCTGCTTTAAGAAAGGCTCCGAAGTCTCCCAAGACTGCTTTTAAAAATGCTTTTCTAGTTTAAAAAGTTCCTTAAAGAAAGCGACTTGGCTATCTAATCACTATTGGTATATTATTAGGATCAGAGAAATCAAATTGAAGCGAATAGTTATGGGTGCAGAGAGAAGTAATGTGGTGGTGTCCAAAAAACTTTTCTGATGTTGAATTACCCTGTTGTCTCTTGATATATTCATGTGCGGAAATTTTGCGGAAAAGATGAAAAGTAAACTTTTTAAGTGACAAAGATATGCTGCACACTGCAAATGCCCATTAGAAAGTAACACTTAAGATAAGAAATGTGGGATTTATTGTTGTCCATTGCGAAGAAATAAAAACGTTAATCTAAAAAACGATGACGATCCAACGGCTGGGGCTGGTACACAAGAGAATTGTACAATAAAATAAACCGTTGGCTTCATGTTTACCAAATAGACAATTGATAAATATGGATAAATATGAATATACTATGTACATCATGAAAAAAGTTCTGAAGTTTTCAAAATCCACTGTGACCTTTTTGTGACTTCTAGACCAGAAATGCAAAAGGTAAAAATCAACTATTTACTTAATCAACCACTTTATTCGAAATTATGTATAAAAACTTCCAGTCTTCGCCATTATTTTTTCAGTCTTTTTTTTAGTCAGGGTACCAAGTTTCACGAAATTTTGTAAAGCCGCTCTTTATAATCAGATTTGAGAACGTCTTCCTTTTATATTTCCATCTTTAGAAATATAGTTACCTATTATTGGACGCCTCCTCGCTCTAAAGAGCCATCGGCCATTTATTTATTTGTCGTTCCCGAGTTATGATAAAAATCTTTCATCACGAGCTCAGCCACCACATACTGTAATTACTATACGTAATGTACTAACAAAATCCGTCATTAGTTAGGTTATGCATGACATGACTAATTTCAAAATCGAATACTGATGATTTTGCAATAAAAAACTGCAGATTGGTATTGATAACAGTGCGTAGTGCCCATTCCGAAATGTAAACTTGAACTTCATCGATTGGATTGAAACGATCAACGTACAAAGTAGCAAGATTGCAGTATTTAGTGGAACTTTTGCTCAAGCTAAAACTTTTAGCATTGTTTCGAATTTGGGAATATTTGGATTAAATTAAAAATGATTTTTTTAGCACAACACAGATTACGAATTCTTAAACAACGAGGGGGCGGAAACCGGAGTGAAAAATTGTATCAATAAGTTCAAAGTTTATACGACGTTATGAATGTATAAAATATAAAATAAGCCGTACTTTTATAATGTTTGTTACAAATAAAAGTTAGTATTTTTATACATAATAGTAATTCGGCGAATACCACACGAACTAATAAAGACTCATGCCAAGTGGCCCGATCCGAACTAACGAGCCGGATTTTATTTTGGAACACAATAAAGACTTAAACCAGTAAACCTAAATATGCCGAAAAAGTTTTGTAATACGATAAAAAACATTATACTCACATGACCCGATACGAAGGAAATGATGAGGAAAACGATGGTGGCCACAGAAGCCAAGAGAAGAAAGGAGAGGAAGAGCGAATGCTGAAGACGATTCCAATAGGTGACGTAAACACTTTCCAGGTCCCCGTTGCTTTTCTCGTCTTTCCCCATTTTGAATTTTTAAAGATGAAGGACGCGGATTTCCAAAAATGATTGTAAATGTTGAACAGTTTAGTTGCCACTTCCCAATTCTGTATGCTTTATTGGTGTTTATCACTTCATAGGTTCCTCGTTCCTCATTATCCGCTAGAGCCCTTCATTTGAAAGAGTGTTTTTCTACTTGAAGAGTATTTCCACTATCTCATAAACTCAAATAGACTAGATAGTACAGAGAATTCTTTTAGAATTTCTCTGATTCGTGGTCATTAAAATGTTGAAATATGTCTGATTTATGTTGTTCATCCACGCTTATTGGGTAAACCTTCAATTCCATGAACGAGTTCATTTTTTAATTAGAAGCGTAGAAGTATTCACGGTCGCTGCAAACCAAGTACGTCCACTTATTTCCACATTCACAATGAATCTGAAACAGAAAAAATAAAAATGTTTACACACTTCATTTAAAAATTATCTGATAATTTAAATTTGAATTATAATGTAGACAATAATACATCGGCACTAAAATTAATAAATAGAAATTATGCACCAATTATGTAACTCAGTTCGGTTACTAATACTATTAGTACAATTTGGCGAAATGATGAATGTAGGTTTAATGATTTAGTATTTCTATGAAAGAAACTGGTAGATTAAGGTTGAGTAAATTATCCAAATATTAACAGTAATTGTAATGGCCTTGGATATTTTGAACTGGGCAAGAAAGATTTCCTTTAGTTTCTCAGAAAGTGAATTTTAGTAGAAACGCCAAAAAAGCGACAAGTGTTACAAACTGCAAAGCACATTGCAGATGTACGGAAACATTGGTATGTACCGGAGGTTTCATAATGATTCAATGGAAACCCCAGAGCGTCGTCTGATGTGAGATCCTCGCCGGTAGACATTTGCAAAGAATTCCAACCGCACCACAGAGCACATAGGTATAAAATATGAGAAAATGCAGCCTCAAAAGACGCACATTATATTTCATTAGTGGTTTTTGCGGCAATCGTGGTACTATTGTACACTGACAAGATGTGTGATCTAGTAAAGGGTACATACAAACACCTAATAATAAGAAGTCACAAAAATGTTCCAGCTTTTTATTCCAAACTTCTCCCTCCATTATGTGTCTAGGGACAATCCTCGGCAAGGTAAGAGCTTTGTTAAGGAAGCCGCAGAGTAATATTAAGTCGAATATTATGTAATAGTGTTATTATTGTTGCATAATGATGTTATTATATGACAATATAAATAAATCTGTGTAGCTGGAATAGAAAGTTGTGTAGAATTTCAATTTTCAAATTGGCATAACTTGAAAAAAGAGGAGCAGAAGATTTTGTTCTTTGGGTTTCAGTTTTGATGAAAAGTCAGAACTAACCTCATGTTTAAAGAAGCGGCTTCCACACACAAAATTTTGTGGGAGAAGGCGAGTGTGTTTTGCTTTAAAATCCATTAATTTCACTTTTGCCTCTTGGAATGTCATTCCAGACACGGTTTTTGCGTTCACCAAGCTTTCGTAATCGGAAGCTTTCAGAAAAATACAATTTGTAACAGAATGATGATGAATGATTTGAATGAATGAATGAATGCATAAGCGACAATGAATAATTTTGTACATTTTTGGCTTCAAGCGGAACAAATTGCATGAGACAGTAAAGTAAGGAAAGCGACAAGAAAAATGCAGATGATATTTTTTTATTAAAAAAAAAAATTCAAGATGGTGCTTTTATTGAATTCGTTATGGTACAATAAAACCCAATTTGTCGCATATTTCTCTTGCTTCTGCTCATTCGGACCAGAATTTTGATTTGAGTGAGTCAAGATTACGATTTTACCATTTCACTTAACTCTGCTTTCATATAGAAGTAATGAAAGTAAAATAAGACGGGTTCCACAGTACACACAGGATAACACCGTCTTTAATAATGGCTGTAGACTTTTGAGCATTTCGTTAACGAAGCATGAAAATGTTCCGGCCGCTGCGCTGGATGCAGCCAAGAAATTATATCATTTTTGCCAAACACGAAAATAATAAACGCTGCTTTTTTGAGTGCCTCACTTTTCTATTTTCTATGCCTCCTTTGAAGTTAAGATAGTTTGAAGAAACCAAAGCCGTTTCCTGCCATTAATTATAATAGATTTAGTTAGATAGAGCATTGTATCAACAGTTGGTTTCTTTTCAACGATTTTCTTATTCAGTAGTTTTCTTAGAATTGCACATTATGGTGAACTTTCTTTTCATTTTCATAGGTGGGAAAAAAGTTACGGGTGAAAATGTAACAATTCACATCGCGATATTTCCTCATTTCATTTCCGTCTCGTCTGCCACAAAGGAAAGTATGAAAACGAAGAAAATGTCTTACTAGATGCTCAGCGCTCACTATGATATGGATGATGACAAGATGCTCACAACTCAAAATGACGTGATGTGATGATACTTACAAAACATTCATGGATGGGTTTGAGAATGAAAAAATAGCAGGAAAACCGGAGTCATCTTGTATCTGTCACGCTCACGCTGAAGAATGAAAAAATATTCCGTTTGTGGTGGAAGAAATAAGAAAGAGTGGCAATAATATTGCAGGTAATGTGAATGTGATGGTTGGCGGTGGTTTGGCTCGTTGAGCTTGTTATTGATGATCTGTCAAGCGAAATGAAAGTGAAAGTACTTAAAAAGCAGGCAGAACAGAAGAAAAGTACCTTCTTCTTTGCTCCCAAAGCTTCCCCACAAACCTGCTTTAGTACCTACACTTGAGTGAACAAAGATAATAATATTCATAATAAAAAGAAACTTTGCCACATTTTGTACTATTGTTATGCGGAGGAAGGATAATTCCATACGTGACACTTTTTCACTTTGCGACAGTCAGAGAAAGATGCGTCTTTTCTTTTTACTTTCTGGTGCCAACGGAACTTTACTTTTTAATGCATGAAGTACTATGTATAAAAAGATGAATGATTTCGGAAAAGCGCATTTACATTTTTATTTCCAGTGCTGCATGTGGCATTTGAATATTTTTTGTTCTCCTTAGAAAATTGTAAACAACAAGTTTAATGTCTCAGTCTCTCCATTCTCCAACCTTTTGTCAGTTGAAAAGCTTAATGGTACATTGTCGTACACATAAACAATTTCAGTGTCCCTCTTGCCCCGTTTCACGGAGTTTACGTGTTTTACTTATATCACAGCGAAAAGGTGTTTTATTACAGTTAACATTGTAAGTGTACCGTGTCGCGTACCGCAATATTACATTTTGTTTGCCGTTGAAAGGTACTTCAATTGGAAGAAGAATAAAAAATGAGACATTTCACGTGATTTTCATTCGCAAACTCATTTCGTTGAAATAGAATCTTTCCACTTTTTTCTTTATTGCCATTTCTGCTACCCTGACCTTTTCCTTTCTCTCCTTGCGTATTCAAATTCCACAAAACAAATTTTCACCAGTGAAGGAGCAAAGAGCAGCGTGATAAAACGAGTGCACTGCGGCGAGAAAAGTCGAGAGTAAATTGAAATTGTTTTATTTATGCATCGTATTTCTCACTCTCACATCCTTTGCTAATGTGGTCCGTGAGGGTTGGAGGGAGATGGGAAGAAATAGAAGGGTGCCGTGAAGAAAGTGAAAGGAACCACAAAATGGAAGATCGGAAGATGGGACACAACGGTGAATGATGACCCACTTTGACTGTTATCCCATCCCGCAGGAAATTTGCATATGAATAGAGCAGGGTACAACGAAGTGAAATGACAAATGGACTATTGACAACAACCGTGTACATTTCGTGGTTCATTCCTAAACACAAAACAATATTACTGCTTCTTCCTTACCATTGCCATGTTTTGCTATTGCAATAAGCAAGCAAATTGCTATTCAATGATGTACATATTTCGCTCGAGTTTATTTTTGAGGTAGAAGAGAAATGTACTCGTTTTGCAATCATTGGGTGAAAGTAATTTGCTATCATCACAGTTTTCATTCACAAAGGAAATCAGTCCTGTATTCATCCATTCGTGGAAAGTTATCCGTCAAATTGAAGTTGCACATTGCTTCAAGATTTTAACTTGAATAAGACATAAAAATTGCAATCCTTCGTGCTTTTCCAAGAAACTGTTTCAAGCATCAGTAATCCTCTAGAGTTGGAATAGAAGGTAGGTTTAAATGAAGTGTATTTTAAAGGAGCTAAACTATTTTTCATTACAGTGATTTTCAGGGATTCAGATAGATGAGTATAAACGCCGCAATCACAATCATAGTTCAATCAGTTTGAAATTGGTGAACATTGATGTTTTGTTTGTAGCATTCTCAAATAATGAAATCTCTCATTCTGACAACCGAACGGCCCCGCCGGTTCTTCATTTTCAAAATACTTTATAACAATAATTGGAATTGTGGCCAATTTGTACCTCAGTATACCCAATTACCCTATATAAACCCTATACCCTTTTACATCCTTCGTGGTGCATGAATGCATGCTGTTCAAGATTTCACAAGTTCGCCCAAAACTTGGGGAATAAAGGTAAAAGGGAACAAAGAATAAAGCTATCACAATCACAAACAGAATGGAAATACAACACTTCTTATCGTAACCGAACACGAGTTCATAAAATAAAATACAATGGCAAACTTCCTTGCTGCTTTTCTCCTTCATTTCACTCCATAAAGTTTATATTATATTCACAATCACGCAAACTACAACTCAATTCGACTTTCACACTTTTTTATCACAAATCAAGTCCGCGGCAATTGGCAGTGGGAGTTTTGCATGCGTACACAAAGAATGTTAATGTACTTCACTTCTTTCATATACAGTTGGCCAAATTGGTTACTTAACAAGAAGTAAAAATTGCATTCATGTGTTTCTGTCAGCAAAATGCATACGGAATGGGGGAAGGAAGTGTAAATAAACAAGGTAGTTTTCCTTTCGACAAACAAAAATTGCCCAAAAGACCAACAGCAGCACCATTATCAAAAGGATTTTCTCTCTCTACATACATTTTTCATTTCCATAAAAAAAACTTTACTACCAACATGTTCCAGTCACAAAACTAGTTGCTTTTCTGTGTTTAGACTACTATTACGCTATATTTTCAACACCAAGTTTATCAACTACAACATTTGTTTTCCTAATAAAAAAGGTGCAATTCAGCAACATTTCGGTTTTCAACACTAACATTACATTTACACGTCATTACCTTGATCCGTTCAATACAACGTAATAGTTGTAACTAACTGAACCACTAACCGGTTCAATAAAAGTCACTACTTCTTCCTGAACGGTAAACTCAGCATGAGCTTGGTAATAACCTTGGGTTTTTGATCCATAAAAGTTAATTATAAAGTGTGACTACTACTGACTACCTATATTATAGCTTTATAAACACCAAATATTCTCTGTAAACGATTGAGTTGAGTGACTGACTACACCCTTTTCAATGCCATTTTTCAGCATTGATTGCAAAATGGAAAAACAGTAAGCACAGCTTTATAGGACCCATGCCATTTCCTCTTTTGCACTCAACAAAGCCAGCTAAGTTTACAGTATGCAATAATATTTATTATGATGATAAGATAAACGTGGTTTTATGCTACCCAACAAATGCCAACGAGAAAAGATCAGAGAATGTTTAGAATAGTGTCAAACGTGGAGACATAATAATAATGATTTTGCACCACATACATAAATGTAATGCATCCACCTTGACCGGAATATTATTAAAAATAATATTATTTTTCGCCTTTATCATTTTATTTTATGCCACAATATTCGGTGTGAGCGTGATGTGTATGCAATTTTTGCAATTCTGTTCAAGTCAAGCCAGCCATGTCTAAATATGAATCACGAACTAAAATACTGGTAAAAAGTGATGCGAAACGTGCTTTACTTGCGTTATCCATGATTGGGCATGTGTAATAACAAAACGTATTCAGAGCTTTTGTATGCTGTTGCAGCAATTTATCTAAAAGCACGGTGAGAAGCGAAATGAAAATGCCATTTCATGTCTCTGAAATAATGAGCATTAGTTTAGTTAGTCACAATTCTCTAGGTAATGAAAAAATGGCAGCATAATAACCTGTAATTATAACGTTACACAGTCAAAAATAACCACATGAAAATTATGACCCAACGTGAGTTAACAACCCAACAAACTATACGAGTGTTCTTGTTGCAGCCAGTCAGAGCGAATATAACTGCATATCTGTAATTTGCAAGTTTCAGCAAAAATATACATAATGAGATGCAATAATAATAACCTTTATTTTGTAAAGTAATGCACCGCCCATGCAAATGAAAACATACCAATTTATCTTGCGCGTGTTATTACATTTTTTAGTTCGGCATCTTCAGTCTGAGTCACGTATCAAAATTAAATGTAGATCTTCAACTTTCCTAGCATAACTACTCTTTAAACATAATTGTGGCTCCTTCCTGCAAAAATTGTGTTAAAGAAAATGTCTGTCACTTTTCATTTGGATATATTCAACATTTACATTTCAAACGCAAGCAAAATTAGGACAAAGTAGAACAAGGAAATATTTTTCTTTATACCGAGATATGTGTATGGAAATGAAATTTTCTCTTTTAGCGGAAATAAAGAAGACAAGAGTGATCCGCTTTTTGAAAATTTGTTATCCAATCCATTTGTTCGGGTGAAGGAAACCCATAAAAATGCCAAATACCTGCTGCACTGTAATATGGATTCAGAGAACACCTAGAAAACAACCCATCTCAATTTCTCTCTCTTCATGATCCCACGCACCGTCAACTTTTCTCTTCAAGAAAATCACATTGCGTTGAGATTAGGGAGTTAGAAAACTGCTACAGTTCGTTTTATACAAACAAAATCTTTTGATTCTTTTTTACTCCACTTGTACGGTACTGTGACTGACTGACAATGCGCCCAAAGAAACATGCATTAAACTGAATCCATCTTTTTATTAAGCCGTATTTTCTTCAATGATATTTTTAGCCTGTCAAGTCACATGACGAGCAAGAATGAATAGGATGACATTTCTTCGTACAATTTCTCATGATTATGGACAGGGTTTTTAATACTTCGGATAGCTTTTTCAACCATCACGTCAATATCTAGAAAGGGCTGGGCTCTGTTCCGGAACTGGAATGAGAATTGAAGGTTTCCTCTTTAGTTCAAGCGAAAAAGTGTATATTTTATTTATGAATGAACTGCCAAAATTCATATAAGACATGGCAGATTCAATTATCGATGGGCTTCCAATCACTCAACTCAATGAAATGCAACAAACAAAATAAACCTTTTATCGTTGTATGTTATTTTCTATAAAAAACACCTGCCAACAAATTCTTCCAAATTCTTTACAATATGTTTGAAAATGTACCACAATCAATCTATCACTAGTCGGGACTGCGAAGTCGTTGAAGATTGAATGTCGACGATGCGGAATCTAGTCACATTTTTGGTGGAATCCCCATCCGTGGAAAATCCGAATCCGATAAAAAATTGGAAGAGGAAGAAAAGCAGAAGCTTAGTAAAACTATCTGAAGAAAAGTAAATATAAGTGGAAGTATTTCTTTCTACGTTCCATTTCACATTTTTATCGCTTTTTTATAGAGTCTGAATGGCACTACCATTGCTGATAAAAGTAATCATTTTCGGTTATAATGGCATGAAAAAGAGCATTCCAATTCCAACTCCAACAGATGCTTTGTTATGTAGGTTTTTATAAAAGTTTCAAGAATTTCCTTTTCCGTTACTGAAGTCATTTAGAAGAAAAAAGTTTGTAAATGTGACGAAGTACTTTTCGTACCTAAATAAAAAAAAACTTCGACTTTGTGCCTAAAAATGTTTCCAAAAACTACTTTACTCGTATGTACTTTGTAAAAATGTTTCTTTAGCTGTACTTTACCGGATTTACAATTAACCTGTTTTCCTAAAGTTTTTCCAATTTGAATTTTTTTCTTAAAAAAGAAGCTTTTTGTAACAATTTTGATGGATCTTTTGTAATATTTCTGTACACCAAAGAATATGAAGACAAATTGCATATTAAAGAGTTTGAAATATGAAATTAATTACTCCTAGTCCTGCTGACAGAAGAATTCAATTTGTCGTCCCATTTATTTCCAACATAATTGGCATATTTACAGCAAACTAGTAGCGATCTGACAACTCAAACAGCGCCTACTGGTGAACTGTACCCAAAATGAAATTAGTTGAAAAAGTTAAATTCATTTACACTTTGATGAGATTCGAAAGAAAGAGGAGCAATAAAGTTGATTTTAGCTCAGCGTGGGGACTGCTGACAAGAAATTGCAAATGCTTGTCATGTCACCAACATCATCAACGTGATCATAAAGTGGATGGCTAGTAAGTAAAGTAGTTATAGCTAATCTAAATTCATCAAACATACTGTTCAGTTCGCATCGTCATCATTATCATCATCATCGACATAGCATGAGCCAATTTAGTAGTCACATTCGTGATTCGATCTAGAACATATAAGCTCCTTGTAATTCAATTTTTGTCAAATACTAAGCTACTACTTACAGTACAATGTAGAAAAAATCTTGTCAATTGGCAATTTAACAAGCTCGTTACGTCAGTATTATCTCATCTCCGCAAAGCACTTTAAAAATTTGTTCCTTTTGTGTAGGCTGGGATGACAATGACTGACTGGAAGCGTCAAAAATTTATGAAAGCTCAACTATATCGCAGCGGTAGGCGAATGGAAGGTTGAGACGGACGAATGAAAAGAATTGAATTAACTATAAACTCCAAGTTGAGTTGAGCCTTAATGGAAGGGAATCGAAATGACAATTAAAATGGAAAAAGACACAATTGCATTTATTCGCAATAAAATGTTCTCTGAAAAGACTGGGTTTGGCCAGGACGTGAAGGATATGTAAATTTCCATTTAGTAATCATTTTGTGTGCATAATCCGTTGGCGACTCATGATGATGATGAAGGTGGAGTAGAGAATACTGCGTAGACCATATAGGAAATTCTTAGAACTATTTGCTACCACGAGTACAATACTTGGCCTGATTGAAAATCAACTTGATACGAAAACATGGTTAAACTGTATTGTTCTTTATAATTCTGACAAGGTTAACGATCGTTTGATGATGTAGACGTGGACTCTTTTCATCGCAATTAAGAATTTAAGGTTGCTTCCTCTTAAGACAATAATTGCGGATTTTGTGTCCAACCACTTTTAAAGATTGTAACAATACTGAGTATTGAATAATATCCCGAAGGTTGCTTCAATCCCTTCAAGTTTTTTCATAAAATTAGCTCGAAGCAATTTGTTAAGAAAAATACTTCACAATAACGTGTCTTGATTAGTACAAATTGGTTTGCAAAAGTTGTTGGTGGTCTGATATTGATTTTTGCCTTTTCCTCTCAGCGACTAATTTAATCTTATGCGTTATGCTACATCATGATTTCACAAAATCGTTTATGCAAAATACACTCAAGTGAGAGGAGGCGTGTGATGATTGTCATTCAAAAATACACTTTCCGGGGCGATTAGTTTTTCTTGGATTTTTCCATTCATACTGTTCAGTTACAGTTAGTAACAGAGGTAGGAAGTAAACTTGAGGATTATAAAAGATAAGATAAAACGACGTTTATCAAAGACGGAGATGTTGATGACGATAAGAGTGCACGCGGATTACTAATTGAAAATAGGACGGATGATGAGGACACTGCAGATGAGCTTAGGGAGATGGGAGGAGAGAATGAGATGAGCGAAATGGAGTATTTACTAAAGCGGAGGTAATTAGGCTAAACGTGTCGGGCCATATTAGTTCCGTGCCTCTGATGATGGCAGCTAAAACAGTGTTAAGAACAAAACTAATAACATAACACTAAATTCTTTACTTTTAGATTGTGACTCGGAAAAGCAATCTAGGAATGAGAGAATGAGACGCGAGGAAATCCAAATCACGCTGCATGCACGTTCCGTATATAACGCAACAATTAACAGTGAACAAGAGCTTATTTATTCTAGTGGCAGCTTGTTGAATTTGAAATTTGAATTGAATATAAAATAAAATGGAATGGGTAGAACAAGAACAGAACGAGAAATGTCTCCGGATGGAGTTGGGTGGTGTGGTGTGAAAAAGAATGCCCTGCTAAAATCTGAAATAATGTACCGAACAGGAAGCAACAACCACTGCAGGCGTAAGGGAAGGAAGTTCAATCTACAAATGGCGGAACTACCAACACGTTTTCACTCACTTTAACGTTTGTTTCGAATGGCAATCTCACTCCTCTCTCACTTCCCTATACTTGTAGTAAAATGTCCCATTTTCATTTTGAAACGTGTACTTAGAATAATAAATAGTAAAGGAAATGGAGGAAAGGCGCATTTGATTAAATAAACACTATGTGCAACGGAGTGTGTACGTCCATACATGAAATAGAATGGAGTGCTATTTGTGTTATAGGTCCCTCATGACATGACTTTCCTCCGCGATGTGCCATACTAAATTCTATTTTCGGCACACTTTTTTTCTTCCGTGTGTACTATAAGGAAGGAATCAACATGAAATCATCATTCAATTGAATCATAAACTCCATCCATCCATATTCATTCATTCCGGTTTTGTATGCGCCCGTGCTCCGTCAGCTCCTCCGTAGAGAAATGCGAGATTGATTGCCTCTCTTCACCCAGACACTTAATCATATTATCTTTAATTCCAGCGCGCGTACACAAAATAAAATAGAATGGCGCGGTGCAGAACTGGAGGAAAGCTGTGGAGTCGTTCTCGTCCTCCATTTCCCTTTTATGTGCATATTTATTGCAGTGTGTAAATATTAAATGGAACCCATCCATGTCGTAAATCTAATTGTCTTCTCCTTTACTCATGAATCATGAAAAAGAGCTACCTACACACTTCGAATCAATTGGAATGACATTGACTGCGCTGCTGGATGCTGGATGGAAGTTTTGTTCCTCCTTTCACTTCATTTCGTCTACTTTTCCTTCTTGACGCTGACAAACTCACTTCGACCAACCTAACCTGAGTCTCCAACTGAAGAAAAGAACTTTTGCGTTTCAAATTGGTACCGCTTGGTTGATCAAGAAAATGAGTAATAATCCCTTCGACCCTGGACACAGTACTAAAGAACATATTACGTAGGTAGGTATAAATCGATCCTCAAAATTATTAATGAAACGCTAAACATTAATAATTTCAGATAGAATATTCTGCTGCTATTGACATACAAATAGTACAAGGTGTTAAGGCATAAGGTATCTTCTACTTGCTATAATACCACCTCGCCATGTGAATATATTTCACTTTCTGAAGTGAATGAACTGGAAGACACGCTACAATTAATTGTAAATAATGAAAGCTTTGTTTAAAACTATTTTAGTGGGGATTTCATCGTTTGAATGAGTTTAATACGTATGGGTTTGACGTCGGCAGATTTCACAAAACAACATTGAACTATTAATTTTAAGTTGTAGCAAAATAAGCTTAGCAATTTTCCTTGTTTAAGAATTGCACGAATTGATTTATCAACTTTAGAGATCATTAGAAACACAAGCAAATAATAAAAACAAAGAAAAAAATTCAAAAAGTGAAGGGCTCGTCCGGGATTTGAACCCGGGACCTCTCGCACCCTAAGCGAAAATCATACCCCTAGACCAACGAGCCACGTTGAAAATAAAAGCAAAAAAAGCATCTGTTGGCAGACATTTCATGTATATATTTCAGCTTTGCTTTGTTGTTGCTTGCTGCTCTCGGTAGGAGTTTAGTTTTAACTATGAATAGTATGAATGAATGTTAATCTGCCTGCTGCTCAGTTTCAGTTCAGGTGCCGGTACGGTGGTGCATGGCAATGTAATTATATCATTCATGTTTTATGTACATGCTGGAATGCCACGCAAACTTTTGACTAAAGTTAGTCTTCAAACAGATAATATATTCTTTTACGTGCATATGAATATACCTAAATACTCAAGGTGAAATGAATTCAAATGCACTATTTTCAAGTGTTTGATTTAGTCTAGCTAGATGCACAACATTAAATGTAAAACATTAAACTTTATTAGATTTAATTCTGTTTAATGGCATCTCTTTTCACTCTTAGCTGTTATATTTACTTTTAAAAAATTCACATTTATTTTATTGTGACTTTACACACTCTGTCATTTTGCCGGCAAAACTGTCCGCAATAAGGTGACAAAAGTTGAATGCAATTGAATATTCAAACTAGCATTTTCTCCATGCCTTTAGATTTAGATTGCAATTGTAAAACATGAACTTTTATAGAAAATATTCACTTATCAAAACTTTATTTTCACTTTTTTGAGAACTTTAAAAAATCCATTGTGAGTTTCTTTTTCTAAAACACTTTCTTCTGTGTGTATAATAAGTTCATTAGGGTGTTTTTGTCAGAGCACAATTGAAGCAAAAGTAACTTTTCTAATTGCCCGAAATCATTTCATTTCTCACTTGGCCGTATTCTAACTCCACAAGCAAGAAAAAAGTTTTAGCTCTCGCAATCACGCAACACTAATGCTCCACTTTCACATCTATCTTTTAGAATATTACCCGAAGCCCGAGACGGCTACGGGTACGGTGACACACAAGATTTTTTTAAAAAGTTAGATTGCAGTTTGAATTTTGAATTGAATCAAAGTACCCAGCTTTTGAAGCTCGCTGTTTCATACAAAGCCGAAAAAATACAAACCTCCACAATTTCACCAACCAACCTCCGGGTCCTCGAGACTTTCCCCCCAAATTGAGGCACTTTATTTTATCTTTCATTGATGTTAGCAGTTACCATTTCATTCATTACTATTTCATAGGGAGAATCGTGTGTGCGGTCTCCCACTCGCTTGACTCGCTGCTGATTTCTATTTTATTTATAAGCGAAAAACAGCTAGATTTCTCTGGAAAGGTGAATTGCAATGGAATCTCGTCCCATGTTTAGTCATTTTTCAGTGTGCACCTTCTTTTATTCATTTTAGTCTGGTGCGTATTTTGGTGGGTGATTCTCATTCCCATCTGACACAATCACTCTAGTTTTGTATCCAGCCGTTTTCCATTTCACACACTGAGAATGATGTACAGTAAAAGATATACAGAGAAATATTTGATTCTACAAGAAAATGCACTTCATTCAGTACAAAGCGCTACTAAATTTTTCTCCTTTTGCGTGACGCATTCTTTATTTTAATTCTGGGACAGTGTCTCATACTGAGTCAAGTAAAACATGTAAGCAAGTTTTAAGTTGAAGTTTTAAGGGAAAGAAACTATATCATTCGTTCTTTAAATCAGATTTACTTATTTTTCCCTATCCAAAGGCAGGGTCCATCTTGGTGCTATGCTATGTGCAAGTTCAATGTGTATTTTTCCGAAAATAAAGTTAATATCCCATGGCACAAACTCTTACCAACCGAAAATAGAAACATGATTTTCTTTTTGTGGACGGACGGACGGATTACACTGGATTCGGACTGCTTAGACGAGTTGGATGTACATTGAATTGAATTAAGAAAGAGAAAATGAGCTTCTTTTGCAATTTGCAACTCGACATCAACAGCAGCAAGGACCGCCTGATCTTGATGATGATGACTCTTGCAGACGCGGATTTTATCTTGTAACATTATAACAAAAATGAATCCCCTAAATTGCAGCAAAATACCAACTAGTACAACTTTTTAAAGAAAATGAAACGAAAAAGCTTCCGCTTATTTCTCCAGTAGTAATGCAAAGGACAACAGCATTTGTCATTAGTTCGCTACTACAGTTTACTAGAAAAGTAAAAGGTAAAAAGTTTTATTTTTTAACCGAGGCACGCACGCCTCAAGGATAAAAGTGATTATGATGAAGATGATGATGGTGATTATTACAAAATCACCTTCATTTCTGAACAACTTATTTAATACGTTCTATCGCTAGGAGTGGAGCAACTCGCTTGCACACTCGATTTTTCCACACAAAGAAAATGAGTTGAGAAAGTCTTACATTAGTGTAAACCTGATTGAACCAGGAAGAAGCGAGCAACCTTCTTCAAAACTCTGAGCTTGAGCTGAATTCATGGAACATTCCAGCCTTTATGACCATTATTATTTACGAAATGGATTTTACAGCCAAGAATAAATATGAACACGAAAACATAAACTGCTCACATGTTAAGTCAACACATCGCATCACATCGTGCTTTATGATATCATCAATGGTGATCAGTATCAGTAATGGAAATAATAAAATAAACGGTGAAAAATATTTTGCCCTAGCTGCCTTTCTCGAAATTAAATGTGATAAAATGAGAAAGTGAGAGTTAGGAGGAACATTATCATTATCATTACGTCAGTGTTAATGCTCCAAGTACATATTGTACCAATGTTTTATGGCTCTCCTGTTATTTTAGTAATGCAACCGGCAAAAGAACAATACTGCGAAACATTAATGATTCGTTCAATTTTTTATTATGTAGGCATAAAAATCTAGCTTTTGTATGTGGAAATTCCATATGTGTACTTCAGAATACGTGTCAACATCCACACCTTCTACTCCACCCCCAATTCATAAACCTTTGTCTAGTCTGAAAAAATAAGCAAGAGTAATAAAAATTTCTCCACATGCAATATAATGGGAATGGAAATTCCAGACGAATGTCAAATTGTTTGTAACGAGATTGATATGACTCGTAGCGTCAGAAAAATATTACCTCCAATACATGCATCTGTTTCAAAAATAGAACACCATTTTTGAATCATTGTTTACGAATGACGGAAGCAACACACAATACAAAAACAATGATATAATTACTATTTATGTATTAATGACAAGTATTTAAAAATTGTTTAGTTTTGTTCCACATGGTCATCTCATATACCTAAGGTACACAACTCCACAATTTTCTTTTAGACCAAACCTGAAATGGTTGTAAAGTTTGAATAAATAAAAATTAATGTTGTTTTTAATATTTGTCATAAAAGGTAGAAAAACATGTCTTCTGTAAGTTTTCCACTGGCGACTCTTGTTCTGCTTTGGAGATCCCCTTTACTGTTGGGAATAGTTTGCACTTTGTTTACCTGCATTCTGTAAACCCTCTCCCGAAAATGGAAAAGTTTCTGCTCAAACATGATAATAAGCAGGTAGGCCAAAGGCATAAATATTTTTACGACTTCTTATGAATACGATGATTAATAGCTTTTAGCTTTGTACCATGACATATGCTTACACGTCATAGTTTTCATTATATCCATCAGCTCATCATTTTTATTCTCACCTCTCTAGTTTAGTCATTTATCATATATATTCCATGTGAATAACTACAAGTTATGAAAATGCTAAAACTTCTTTATGAAAAAGAAATTATTTGATGTTTTGTATGTAGCTTGTCACTTCTATTCTTGTAAAATGTCGCCGGTTATGTGCCTTGCTGCTATGCTCCATGTGGTGGTAACGACTGTGTGAATGTGGACGTACATTTAAGTTCATGTTTAAAAACAAAATAAACCTGACTCGCTTTTCATAGTGACTTGAAAATAAATGGAAGATGAGATGAATGCTAACGAGGCACTAATAGTTTATGGAGTGTATGTAGACTGCTAATTTAAATAAAAATATACATGAGTAGTAGTAACCTCCAAACATGACACTTAAACTTTTTAGAGTATCATCACTGTCACTATCAAAACAATCTGGTTGTAATCTGAAATGAGTGGAAGTGGAATAAGACTGAATTCACTTAACATCAACTCACTCAACAAGAAAACTTAGCAATAGCAATTGATTTAAAAATTGAAAATAAAAAAAACAAGCATTGTGCTTCATCTATCATATCGTATCAACATTTTTACAATTGTCCACCCAACCTAATCGGCAAACTGATAGAGGAGCAATGTAAATGGTAAAGTAAGAAAATGATGAACATCGTATCAATCTGCATGAAAAAATTGAAAGATGACAGTTCTGCAATTGACAAGAGATTTTGATGAATGAACGAAAAGAGTCTTATAAGACGACGCTATTTTGTTTGGCTCTTTACTTTGGATTGATAGACACAAGCAACCTTGTAAGTACAGATTAAGTGTGGGATTTTGGGATTACTCTGAATTGCTCTTTTCAAAAACCAAATGAAGTGACCAATATAATGCGTACAGTACAACATTTCTGCATTGTATTAATATAATTTCACTTGATTGCGCTTTCACAATTGATCTATTGCAAAACTTGAAAATTC
>VYYJ01002119.1:0-23746 GCA_021029165.1 Cyphoderus albinus | reverse complement strand
CCTCCACTTTTTGAATTTGAACAAAAGACATCGTTGGATTTCAAAGATGATACCAAAACACAGACAACTGCTTATTACAATATAAAGCAAGGTACTGCTTATTGGAAAGCAAAAGTTGAGTAACGAATAGAGAGAAAGCATGTCTCCACTTTTAAAATGAGTTACAAGTTTCAGCTGTTACACTATGCTATATTGGTGTTCCTTTATGATCTAATACTAATGCCTTTTGGATTTATTTTACACAAACTGCATCATAAAGATCTAGAACATTATCTAAAACACATTTTTCCCAACTCACTTCACGGGACGAGAATTTAATACACTGCCGAAGCAACAACGTCTATTGAAAGAGAGCAAAATCATCCCTGAACGTTTCGACGTGTCAATAGTATAATAGTTTATTTTGTATCCAATGATTTATATATGTAAATGTCTACAAATTATTCACTTTTCGACTGTATTTTTTACTTCAATTGGCTCAGTAAGCTAACTAAGAGTAATGCTAAGCGGAATAGTCGGAAGAGAATTGTCAATCACAGACTAGCAACAAAGGGAAACGCAAGCGAGCAGCACAGCATAAAACAGAGGCAATAGAAAGAAATGTAGGATTCTTACGTGCGTCGCTAGTTTTTCAGGGTCAAGACTAAAAATTCCCGTAAGAGTCGTTTTGAAACGGGAATGTTTCAAGTTTGAGGTTTCCCATCATGACAAATGGGACATAACGTCTAAAGCAACTGGCGGTGGAGGTTGTATGTTTTATAGTATACAAATGTACAATATTGCAAACTGAAAGGGAATATAACGTTACAGGGCAATTTAAAGAAACTTCCAGGAAAGGTGGGTTCATCTAATGTTAGTAGCTAAACTAATAAAAAAGAAGGAAAGAACCATTGAGTGCAGTGTCATTTTCATGTAGTATTTATTCCAACGCTAATACTGATTCTGGAAAGACCTTTGTTATAAACGTCTACTTGAAATGGGCGGGTATTGTTCGTTGTCAAATCTGTCTCCTATATGGATGTTATTTTTGTATGGTGAAAGCCGCTTCATCTTTGAAACAGGAAGAAATTCTACTAAAGCTGTAGAGTACGACTTCACAGAACTGTAGATAGTAGCCCATCATCGTAAATGAAGTAGTGTTCCCAATGCTTAAAGCCCTCCGTGTGTAGTAGAAATACTTAAATTGAAGTCGTCGAAAGTGAAAGTTCTCCGTTGTACAAGCTACAATCAGACAATGCGTTTTCATCTTGGTTCGTCGTGTACATTTTTGGAAAGTTAAGTGGAAGTGGGGTTCCACTTTATAAGATTGTAGTGTATAATGGTACCATTCTGCCCTATAAATAGAAATAAGAGAAGAGATTAGAATGAAAATCACGTCCTGATCTGTCTCCTGATGAAGACTGAAGAGTATGTGTTGCGTGCGTATGTGGAAGTACAAGAAAAAGTTTGAATACACACAGCTTTTCTTTGTTCCTAACAGTTGAAAGTTAAGTGTTGTCCGTATTTGAATTACGGTTACAATCCTCCTCCCAAAAAACAGTTCCTTTTCTTTCCGACTCTCCATTGATCTCGCTCACACCTACCTCACCTCATCGCCCTTCAACCAATCCATTACATTTTTCTGCTGTCCGGAAACTCACCTTGCAAGGTTTAAACAATGCTAGCTAGAAGCAAAAGGGCAGACTTCTACAACACATTATGACAGACGGTAAAAGGGATCAAGTAAGCCGGCGTTTCATTCAATTTGATCCAAAAAGGACTGGCGGTGCTGATAAGAAATTTCATTTGGCGAAAGTAGCGTTCAACGTTTCTCTTCTTAACTATGGAATTCTCTCTCATCACATTTGCTGATTTTGATAAATGCTAACCTATCATGTTTAATAAAGCAACAGTAATTAGAAACATATTAGTGCTCTCATAACCAAAATAATGTTTTTTAAATTTTATTTATAGATCAACCCGAAGTGAAGCTTTCATTGGGCAGCACCCTCAACCCAATGGAAATTAAGGAGGGCACCGATGTTTACTTTGAATGTAAAATACACTCGAATCCCAAAATTTCTCGGCTGGTTTGGCTTTTCAATGTAAGTATAACTAACTGACTGAATGATTCTTCTGAAATTGCTGCTTACAATTTTATTTCAACGGAAAAGTTTGAACACCTCAATTGTGTTTGGATTTAATACGGCCAGAATGTTTGCGGGAGGTTTTGATTTCTTCAAAATCAATTTTAGATGTTCATTTTCTCTTAAAACTATAACGCATACATATCGCCTAAACTCAGCATCGTTAAAGAGCGAAATAAAACAAGAAACGACGCTTTGGACGCTTGCAAAATCCTCATAACCATAAATGATAGAAATGTAGCACATTTGGTTATAATTTGAATTTTTACTGCGTAGGTCAGAAATTTCCCATATTTCATTACAAACCCACAACCGTTCGTTTTATAATACAATGAGTAATGTGGATTTATACGTTGTTTATAAGTGTAATTGCCCAGAAAAACTAAAGTATTTTATGTTACGTTGCTTGTGTCGTGCCTGTTGGCTTTGTCGGTTTTGTAGCTTCTCCTTTGTGAATAAACCTGCGTTTCCTTTCATTTATTAAAGCAGTGATATTTATTTGGCAATGTATTGGTGCGAGTGCGAGTCCCCCCTACGGAGGTATCAGAGCAACTAAAAGGACACTTTATTCAGATTACGTCAATTTAAACCATAAAAACATCGGCCATAAAACGGAAGCCATGTTTGGCATATTATAGATGCTAAACAACCCTGAAAAATTGGCTTGAGAGCTGGTTCTTCAGAAACAAACCATAAACCGCATTACGAACACACTTACTGGTATTATTATTTCTTCATTTCTCAACACTGTTCACAGTGGGAAGGTTTCACACGGTAAAGTACTATCATTGTTGGAGAGAGAGTATATGAAAATTTGTGATGGAGTAGGTGTGTACGCGAATTTTACAGGGAAATAAATCCTCTCTACTCCCATTTTCATTGCATCATCATCATGTCAGTTAAAGCTGAAGCTGTTACGATTCCCACCTTCATCCACAACAAACATGCACTACCGAAGCGACCGAAGGACTACTTTTAACAGACCCATTTCCATTTGCTTCCTCTTTGTGATATTAGGCATTTAGTTTGGTTGCACTCCCCCACACATTTTCAATGGGAGGGAGGGGAAGCTGCAGTGTGAATCAACTAAAGTAGATTAATGTTGCAATTGCCATGTGTTTCGTTATCAGCTCCATACAGAAGTCAAGGAATTCTTATGTCACTTTTCCAAACTTGAAGTAGTTTATGATGCATCAATTATTGAATTTTATGTCGGTTCCGTTGAAACTTGAAAGCAATAGATATCAAAGCACAAAGACATGAAGCAACGAAACTGGTAGAAGGAGAAATGATTGAAAGAAAATGAGAAAAGAAAGAAAAGAGTGAATGAATGCTTCCAGTTCAGATCGACCGAAGAACAAAAGGGAGCTCCAATGAATTGTGCATTTCCCAGTCAAATTTTCGAATATAAGTAGTAAATGGAAAACAAGAAAGTCATCAACTCAGAGACTCAGAGAAGGCCTTATTATTGAGTGTAGTGTATGAGAATTTTGTTTCTAATTTTCCATTAACGCTTGTGCCTACGTTATGCCGGATCAGGAAAGTTTGAGTCAATTAACTTGCACAAGTGAAGAGGATCGCTCAAGGACACTTTGCTCTTCTGTAACCAATAAGCCTTGTTTTACATAGGTACATATACATTTCGTTCGTTTCATTATACAAGTCAGGAATGACGGGAAAACTTATTGTTTTAAAAGTAGTATTTGCTAGCAGGTTCCGTAATATTGGATTTCTAAAAGCATTTTTAACTTGATATTATTATTGAATGTAATGTAATATTAAAAGAATGGAAAAAAGCTTTCTTCAGTATTAATTTTTAACCGGTGGAACTATTGAAAGTAAAAGTTGAAAACAAGGATGCACGTATGTACCTTTACATTACACGACATTAAAATTGAATTACAACTATCCCATGTTACAGCCAGAAATTACTCATTGAGTAATCAGAATGGTTCTATGGGAATGGATAAGGTCAATTACTAAAGGAAAACTTGTAGTTAGATGATTTTGTTTGTGCTTTACATGCACGATGCACTCCTCCAATCTTCACCGAGAGTGAGCAAATTTTATTACTACAGTACAACTTTCACCACCCAGTCACCCAGTATTGTTCACTCTCTTTCTCTATTCTGCAACGCTAACCACAAAAAAGTCACGAAGCTCGAGGATTGCAATGTTAGAACGCACCAATTTCTGCTGCTTATACTTAAGCTTTTCTTGTATGTTCGCCAAGCTGCTATTTACTACCATTTTTGTGCACTTTTCCTAGTCTGTTTGAGATCACAGCTCTTATTTACGACTACGTACATGCGCATGTTATGAAATACATGTAATCTTTACTAGTGAGAATTGAATCTAAACTCGGTGGTGTTGACACACAGTTTATTTGATTAGATTATTCTTTTGTTTCTAGCATTAACGAGTGTAAATTTTGACTTTATTATTATCCCTTTCTGACGATTATTTTCTTAGTCCTTATTTTTTTCATCCACCCTTATTCTCTCTCTCCACTTAGGAATTGCTACTTATTTACGCTTTGTAATAAATTTGCTACTTATAGTCACATCAATATCTGATAATCTGTATCAGGGCAAAACACTGGAAATAAAATTAATGTTTTAAAACATTTTCAGGAGAAATGCAAATACTTCAGATTTCAGAAAGCATTTAAATTTCTCCATATCAGACTATCTTCAATTTTGAATTGATTTTAACAAGGCTTCATACTCTTTTATTACATTATCATACGATACCAGTAATATGATATGGCATTGTGAGATAATTGAAACAGAATTTATTAAAATTCACTAATAAGCTTATAAAAATGTGATTCCCAATTACGTTGTTTGTAGCTGATGAAGCAATGCCAGAAATTTTATTACTGAAAACAGTTAGACAATGTGCACGCACATGTTTGAACTAAATTGATATGGCTTTCTGACATTCAATATTCCGAAACTTCTTATATTCATAAAAATATTCTCTGTTTTTCTCCGAATTTATAGGTTGACACTTTTCGTTGCACAATCAACAAGGGAAGAAACTGCTTACCTTTCACTTACTACAGTATGGAACCGCCATAGCTTAGCCAAGTCTCGCTAGTCCACAAATAATACGACCTCCTAACGATGAGCAAAAGTTTTGTTTTGGCAGTATATCATTATTGTGAAGCTCGTTAGATGTTGGAACTGCGAAAGAAAAGTTACAATTTTCAGGAAACTAGATGAGAACGTGTTTTACTCGTTCACATATAGAATGAGATTCTTGTTTTCTGTGAACAAAATTCTTTGGTCGCGTTTCACTTAAATAAACGGAGGAGGCATTCTCTGTATTACGTGTGAAATGTGATGTTATTTTGGTGCATACTGATAGTGAGAAAAGTATTAAGACTGTCTTTAGCCGTGACCTTTCTATTTAAAAGTAACGCAGTTTGGTTACCGAAGCACAATTTACTGTTCACTAGTGTCCAGGTTAACAGCATATACTCATAGGGCATTTTCGGAACAGATTGCAAAGTTATAGGTTCCTCAAAAGGCAAAGCATAAATCTATATGTCTGTTGGAATGAGAAGAAGTAGGAGAAGCAGAGTAGTAGAAGAAGTAGTGAACTGGAGGTTGCTATTTCTGCAAACAAGTTTATGAATAAATGAGGTAGGATCATGAGGTCGTTCTGAGTGAAATGATGATACTGTAGATTTATTTTGTAAGTTCAGTGTTCAGTAGTTTGTAAAATCATTATTGGACTTTTTCTGACGAAGTCGATGTTGCAGATGATGGTTTTGTCTTCTCTGGTACCTTCATCTTTCCTTTCTTCTATGTGGACGTGTCGTTTCATTTATTTTGTTAATAACATGGACGAGAAAAGTGGAATAACAAAGGAATGAAGAGAGATTGAGTGACTGAAAGTGTGAGATCAGTTTCGTGCCAAATGAAAGTTTGAGTTGGCTTTAAGTTGAAGGGAAAGGGCAGTGTGAAAGGGAAAAGGAAAGCAGTGAGAAAGGGAAAGTGTGGGGGTATCTTATCAAAGTTGGAACATGCACATGAGTACATGTTTAATGCTCTTCCACTTTCCGCTTCATTGCACGATATTTCTATGTAATGCTCAGCCAGACTGTACCGATTATTTTCAGACACTTCGTGTTTTTGTCTCCTTCGTTTTTGGTAAAGAAGAGTGTAGAGGTTTTGCTTTAAAACGTAGTCGAATTCTCGAGTAATGCCCGTGCCAATTACTACGGAGGCGGTATTTATTTTAACAGTAACAGAAGTAACTGAATGGAGAAACTATACAACTTCTTCAAACAGTTTCTAATTCTTCCCTTTTGAATTCATTTAATACCTTTGATTTGTAGTTCACAGAGAAAGAAGTACGCAGGCTGATCATCAGTGTCCTCCCTGTTCTTGCATCATTAGGGGAAATTGTACGTGGATTTTCAATTATGCGATATGTACCTGCTGAGATTGATGCCATATTTATTAGCAAAAAGTTCATTGATGTGAATTGTGAGAAACTTGATGCAAGCAAGTAAATATAATTCACTATTACATCAATTACGTATTGGTTTCTCAAGAATCCAACTTGACTTCTACGCAGTTTTAACTTAAACTTGTTCGCAAAACTTTGTCATTCAGGCTAACTAACCCCAACATAAACTAAAAGAAAAATATTTGCATTTGCATTTCTATTCCATAATAATAACACATACGAAGTTAATAATAAATACTACGCTTATTTATATTTACACAATTTGACTTCGAGGAAGTGTGTTTGTTGGTCTCTTTTAGACACTTAATATGTTTAAATCGAGCTGCTTATAACTTCTTTCTCTGCTTATGCTTATGCAGGTTTAACATTTGTATCGCTATTCTTACTTTCACTGTTCAGAAGGAAAGACTTGATCGGTTGATACATGCGACGGAATGGCGGATTACGAGTACGAGACTAAAATCGAGAGCCACGAATCTCTATATATTATATCAAACTCATAGCGAAATGTTACCAGCGAAAAAATTCAGTCAAGATTATCACAACGACTGTTGACTTCGGATTGCATTAACTGTGAATGCGGAAATTGTGGACGTTTTTTATTTGTATCACTTGCAATGGCATTCACTGGAATTTTGTCTTTCACGAGCCAGCCCGCTTTTTGTAGAGATCTTTGCGTGCGGCAACCCTCACTGTGATCACGGTATTTGTTTTCCCATCATACTTGTCTCGATCCGAAGTGTTAGAAGCATCTCCGGAATTTGGGAATGTGTTGGTCTAGTCTAGTCGTTCCCCTCTTTATTAGTTTTGAACGAGTGCTAAATAAAAGGACGATGATGATGATGATATTGCAGAAGGAATGAGATGGAAAAGCAGGAAGTACATTTTATTTAGTTAGTCCTTGTACATGAGAGCGGTAAATACAACGCTACATTGTGTTTCTTTGTTTACTGCTGCTCGTGCTGTTGTAGGGTTTGTTGGAATACAAGTAGGCATAAAATTATGCATAATGTTGTGCATTATTATTATTATCAGTGTTATTATGGTTCATGCTGTATAGTCTTCAGCAATTTTCCAAGCTACAAAAGGGGCACATAATGTTCTTATGATGACAATGATTGTACTGTAGTATGGTTCACTTGCTCAGCGCAGCTTCCTCTTGAATGCATAATAACAGCCAACAAAAGCAACAATAGTTTTTGAGGTGCCATTATTGTCCTCTTCACAAGGTTCATTGATATTCATTTCTTCTTGCCCTTTTTCATAAACATGTTCATAAAGCAGCAGTAACGTAGCCTAGCTCACTACCGCTTCAGTAGCGTAGAAATGCTATAATTGCACATGCCGTTGGATAATCGTATTCCAGTCTCGTAATTTAAGTCAATAATTGGACTTCTTTCTCTGACGTTGTTGTTGAAATTTTCGGCGGCATTACAATTTTTTAATTATTTTACAATGTTTAAATTTCGTTTTGTGTGCAGATGATGATACTCGTTTTAATATGGTTAGTGTGCTTTTTCTATTCTTCGATCAAAGTTGTCGGAAGGAAAGGGCATAAAAGCTGACAGCAATATAAATACAAAACTGACTTAACTTATAAAATAAAGTATTATATACATATATTACACCTTCGTTTTAGTTGCTATATTTTCGCTTCGCCGTTGGAGGCAAAAGAAACGGAAATGTTGTGGTGTACACGTCAGCACAATAGCCGAAAAGTATATAGTATGAATTAGCGGAAACCTTGTACCCGAGCTTTGCTTTTCTTTCTGTGAGAAATTTTGCGATGTGTTGGCCTTTTGTGCTTTTCCTTTCATGAAAAATTATACTTTTAGTAAAACGCACAATGAGCATATGAAATTACACTCAGAGGTATTATAATAGTCACTTGTAGCCTTGTTTCTCCTGGCATGAGTCATTTTACCCGTTCTTTGTGTGCATGCAAGTTTTATGTTTTACTCTTGCTTGAAAAATGTGGGTAACCTACTTGCATATTATTGTAATTTTGCAACCTGAGTTGGGTTTGTTCGCTCTCTGATTACAACTGGCGACAAAAGGGCAAAAGGAGCAAGTTTCAATAGAAAGATCTGCAAATGCGATTTTGCTGTATGATATGTAGATAACACTATATACCGAACTTTTTTTTCTTTTTAGGAAGAAGAGTTGAAGCACACACCTACAGCCGGAATCATTATGAGCAACCAAAGCTTAGTTCTGCAGGGGATCAATCGTAAAGCCGGTGGAAATTACACGTGCATAGCGTACAACGCTGAAGGATACACTGCCAGCAACGTTCTGCATTTAAGCGTAATGTGTAAGTGAAAACATTTCTCCATCTTATACTCATCTTTATTGGCAGATGCAATTACATGTTCAAATACCACACTGGATCAAATCTCAGTATGCACTATGCACCAGATTATGCTTAGAACACAAGGAAAACGTTTTGTAACATAATAAAAATTTGTGAACAAGGTATAAAAATGATTAGCTTCTTTTAGTGGAACAAAATCCGTGTCGACGAATTCTAATTTCATTTAATTTGAGTCCTCCCTTCTACCACCCCCTATGTCCGTTGGCCCTTCACTGCAAAAAAATGTTATTATTTGTGAGTTGGGCGTTACCACTTTCTCTCCTCCACTCATCTCAGCTCATTGACAAAGTAGAGTAAAAAATGAGGAGTAAAATACCATTTTCTTGCCCTTCACCCTTTCAACTCGATTACTATTTATTTTCTATCATGAACGCATGCTTATTATACAAAAGCATGTAAACGTCCCTCTTGCTATTTCATTGAATCCTTCCTCACACATATCATAGAGATTGGCGATTTCATGCGTTCAGCTGCCAACACAAACGAATAGGTTTCGATTTCTTCTTTTTCGTGTTAGACAAACCCATTGGTTTATCTGAAAACATTTGTAATGTTTTAGCCTGAAGCTAATAAAAATCTTGTCTAACCCTTTTATGCTTACATTGATGAAGGGGATTCTGGAAAAGATTCTGTTACATTCACTCACTTTTGGTGATAGTAAGAAGGGTAGTAAATGTGCATACGTACCACCGCTAGCGTATGGTATTGTATCACTAAACTTGTTTTCGGAAAAATACTGCCGCCGAATTTCTACTTTTATAAAAAAAAGTTTCACAGCTATAATGCTTGTACGTTGCATTTACACCCTATCACTGATAAAGGCAAGAGAAAAAGAATAGTAGTGGCAACCTTAACCCATGATAATAGTAATAAGGAAGAAAATAGCAACTATCATATCTCCAAGTAGATATCAGAAGCAAAAGGAGAAAAGTAAAACGCAGTAAAGCGTTAAACTCTGTGTGCACTATATTTAGGCGTACTTGGGAGAAAGTCGAAGTAGTAAAAGACCTTTCCTCCCTTTTTTTCTGGCTCATTTTTACTTATCGCCTTGCCTCATAAATCTAATCTACTTCACCAGCCTGCTGGAAAGAAGAAAAAGTGTGTGCTTTCTACTCTTCATTATATAAAAGGAATTTAGTTGCAGAAAGGAGGCGTTCATATACTCCAAAGCGATGAACTGGAGCTGTAAGTTATAAAAGTATTTATATAAAGTGATACCCTATCATTCTCCTTCACTCGTTCTTATCCTTTGGCAGTCTGACTCGCTGCTGCGTGTACAAGACAAATAAATTTAAAGATTCTACTTGCTACATAGGACGAGCATAAGACTAATGCATACATTCCAGATCGTCTTCTCAACATTCCTTATGCGTGTTTTGTGTACCTAAATATAGTTTCATATTATACATATAAAAGTCATTGTGTACATGGTCAAAACCTCAGCTCAACATTTTTTCACTTATTGTTAGTGCACAAAACAGTGTCGGGGTCCGCGTGTTTCTTGTACACTTTACTCCTCTTTTGTGGGGATACATAATACGGAAACATGGATCATTGTGTTGTTGCCAAATTTGGTTAAATTGTATCTCTCGTGATGATGATGAAAATAATGTTCTGCGTGAACCCCCTTTGACTTTTATTCACTTTCTTCATCTCTGATTTAATACGCTCCCTCTCGTTATGTATAGAATTGTTGGGCAAGGTTTGTAAATGTATGGATAATGCATGAGCAGAGGTCTGATATTCTGGAAGGATAATTTCCACGATATGGAGATAAGTTGTAAAAAGTTTGTTGTTGTTACGGATCAACACGACGAAGACGATGATGATGATGTCGTGCAGTAGTAAACAAGATCAACTTCATTTTGACTCGACCAACATGAATATCAACTGTTTCACTATACCCTAGCGTCTGTTTTATAAATATTTACGGTTAATTCGTTTCTTCCAGGCTAGGTGTTTTTGCGTGCAAATGGTGCGTTGGCAAAGATGAAATGTTGACGTCCACACCGCAGCGGGGTAGATGTGAGAGAATTAATGAAATTTTGTTGGTCAGTCAAAAAAATATAGAGATTAATGTAATTTAAGGAAATCATGAACTTTACACCACTGAATGCAAATGGAAAAATGGGGGAACTGAGTTCTCACTCGTTTTACTTGATTTATATTTTGAAAATCATGTTATGCACCTTTGCAATTAATTGAATTGAATCATTGTGGTCAATAAATTAACTTGTCTACATTTGGTGGATTGAATAATGTTAGTTTACTGTGTCTGTTTACTGTACAATTTTGAGATTTCTAACTTCACTATATCAAATCAAGCTTCAACAAACTTTCAAAGAAAAAAAATCAAAAAATAAGTTGGAACAGCTGCAACTAGTTATTTTTACTCTCCTTGAATAGGCTCTATGTTTAATAAGCGTTTGACTACTTGACTTACATTTACTCAGCTGTATTAAGTGACTCAGACTAACTCGGAACGAAATATTTTCAATAATGGTGAAACTTTCTCCTGTATTCATTCTTCGTCTCATAGTTTTGTTGCTGCTAAAATTGAAAAGTCACTTTACTATTTTTATTCTGTATTCACATAATCTCCACACACTCCCTTTTCTTTAGCATAACTACTGCGAAAGACTAACTTTTGTTGCAACATATTTTGAAGAACGCCAACAACAAGAGGATAAAAATTGAAATAAACTCCGTTACAAATTGGTGTAAACCTAGTCAAACAATTTATTTGTATCGTAGTAGCCTTAGCGTTTATAGGACTTCGAGGAAAGCAGAGTAGACATAAAATAGGACTCAATCAAGAATTCTTCATGATAAATGGTAGGATATAGAACATAGACCTTGTGATAAGAAAAAGTGAAAGTGCCAACATAGGTACTTAATATCAATGTAAATATAAAAAAGAGATTTAAACCCTCTCCAAAGCCGACCTAGATTCAACTGAGAATATAGCAATGGTATTATCAACAACATTAGATTCATCTTCTGAATTTTCAGTAGTTACCTAAGGGTACCATAAATTTTGCAAAAAAATAATGTGTCAACTCCTGCGTGCTTATTTTGGTTTATTTATAATATAACTTTGCAGGTCAATTGGTAGTAAATAATTTTTGTTTTTATCGTAGTTCGACAATGGATTTTGTTTACAGCAAAAATGAAACTCTCTTTTAGTTGAAATATTAAATCACAAAATACATCAAGTTGCACACAGAAAGCCCTTCTTAAATTATTCTGAGCAAGATATTTATAATAAAAATGCAATCTGGCTATTGATGATTGTCATTTTCATGATAACAACGATAATTTAAACATGGAAATTCATACTCGTAATGTAATTGTTACGAAGACAAATTGAAAATATTCACAAATGTTTTTATATTCTAAATCAGGAGTAAAAACCAGAATAATGCTGATACAAAATTATATTGATGCTAAAATAAATGTAGGAATCTGTATACAAATATTAGTATAAAGAATTTTAATAAAGACCGAAGAAAAAACGCACAGAGAAGTTAAGTTGGAATGCTAGATATTGTGACCAAGCTTCACTTTCTGCGTCAAGAAATGAACTGAGAGATCAGTCCGTAGGTTTTACTTGTGGAGTGCATGCATATACAATGAAGAAGTTTTATGTGTTCAGTGCAGCAAAACAACAACTGGCTGATAGCATAGCAAGAGTAACATTTAATGCACATAAAATACCGAAGAATATTACAGCAGGAACACAGAAAAGGAGAGGAGACAAACTGTTATGGCTTTAACATTCATGGTCTACGATACAGCGCAATATTTGGACTACTGTATGAACGATGATGATCATAATCGAGATGGTATTGTAGTAGAAAAATGTCGTTAAGAAAATGAGGTTGATATAAATAAATGTATCCTTGATTACAGGATAAAGGAGCCGTAAACATGTATTTATGTTTATGATGATGTGATGTGACTTCACTAAAAGCGAAAATTTCCCCCTTCGCTTGCAGTTACTTGTTTATAGAATCCAAATCCATTCTCCTTTACATGAGAAAGAGCGTACTGAGGGAAAACTGCTAGAGACTAAAAGTTAAGAAATAAAGAAAGGATAACAATAGGAAAAGGAAATTACTACGAGTTTTCATGCTAACATGTACAAATTCTTCCCCTTAAAATGGCAATGTAGCTTTTATGTGAATTTTTACGTTGTCATTGAAAAGCTGATTCCATCAGCAGCATTCATATAGCTTCATTGCTTTGCCTTGTATTTGACAGCATTCAAGAAATACCATCTTCTTTAACGATGAAGTTTTGTATCTGACATGAATATTCGTATTTTGATATTTGAAATATTTAATTTACTGTTCAGGCTTGAGGAAAACAAAGAAGAGATTTTAATGATCAGCGGGACAATTTTAAGTTATACAAGTTAAATTTTAGTTTTAGTCGAGTCATTGACTATGGCCTTGCATAAGAATGGTTTTTAAAAACGAGTTTGGTTAGGTTTACTACAAATGAAATGCGAGAGGAAAGCCAAAACGATAGAGTAGCTATAAAGTTTGGCCAAAGGATCGCACTGTGTAGCTCGTGGTTATGGACTTGTTACACTCACACTCTAAGAAAATCTCTTCAATATTAAAGGTGTTATGTGTTGTACCGATGGCGAACTGCTGGTGAAAAACACATAAACATGCCATAACTAGGAGTATTCATTTTATTTGCTTCTAGATTCAAAATAAAAATGTTGCATGAGTATTTCTTGTTATGTTGCCGTAGTTTACATGAACCCCGGAATATCCACATTTCATGTAAATGATTCCGACAAGGGAATTTCCTGTCGTATGCTCTACTAGATTCATATTTTCTCGCTTAAACTTTCACTAAATTTTTATACGTCATACTCTCTTTTCTACTTTAGGGTTCATTGTGTTCACATACTGTAGTATTTTCCCTCATCACAACAATTTTTGCAATATAATGCCTCCCGATTTTCCCATAAAGATGCACGTCATACACTATGTAAAATTATTAAATTGTATTTTCCCGTGTCTACTCACATTTGTTAAACACGCCTTTTGCACGATTCACCGTACCTATTTTAAGGTATGGTTTGACGAAAGTCGCTTCAGGGTGGGTTAATATGTCACATTTAGCATAAAAAGGTCCTCAAAATGTAGGTCTTTTGTCTAGTTTGCATATGGTAGCATAAATACAGTTTACGGAGTAAACCCTGAAGGCAGTTATTTTGAATTGTCCAGTTATAGCAACATAAGGCAATACCGCAGTCCCAGTGCAACTGTCCCTTTGGTTATGCTGCTGCTTTCCCTTTTTTCCTGAAGTGTTTAATAGGGTTATTCTTTGGAAGAGCAGAGGATTCAAATTGTCTTGTATACGCATAGGATTATGTAATGCTATAAATGTTTGTGTCAGCAAATGAAAATGATCCCATTTCCTTTGTGAACAAGGGCATATTTCCTCCGGCTACTCACTCTCTGTCATGTTGACTACCACCTTGAAACCGTTCCACTTGCGTATAACTTTTCCCGCTTTGCATACATTTATTTTGGAACGGAAGAGGGTCCATAAAACTCCCTTTGCGTAGATACACCACGAAGTAGCCAGTATCCGGTGAGTAGTGGTATTGTAATATGAGTCATGTATCGCGCAGAAAGTAAGTCAAAGAGACCATACATTTTTATTTGTATTCACTTTTAATAGTATGCGAAGCGTCCCGAAATAAATATAAAGCGAGAGGGAATCACAGCATGAGTGAACAAGGCGGAGATTGTTTGTGAAAGGTCAATTCAAGTGAAAAATGTCGTGGTGTTGAGTAAGAAATATGAAATACAGTGTGGAGTTGTTGAATTAATACTCCTCCCCGGTCCCCTGTGCCAACCAGTGGGCCGTAGGCAACACAAGTTCTTTTAAGAATAGTAATAAAAACTACATTCCACATATTTTTCTTCTCTGACGCTTTTGTTTTGGCATTTACGATTTCATTGTTGTAAGTTTATTTATTATTATTTTCGTGTTTTTCTTCTTTGTTTTCCAGATGCTCCAGTTTGTCTCACGGAAAACGGTGTGACAGTTGGTGCGGCGAAAGGTGAAAATGTGGGATTACGGTGCGCTGTGGCTTCCTACCCTACAGCAATTCGATTCGACTGGGAGTTTCATGGCACAGGTGACAGTGTGGATGTCGTCGCGTATGGGAAAGTGCAGTCTCACGGGAATGTTTCAAGATTTTTCTACACTCCTCAGACTGACTCCGATTTTGGTACCTTTTTGTGCTGGGCATCAAACAGTATTGGAAGGCAGCTAAGGCCGTGCGTCTACACAATTATTACAGCAGGCAAGAACTTTATATTTTTTCTAATGGGTTCAGTCAAACTTTCCTCCTCTCCCTCCTAGCCAACATTTTTTTTGAAAAATAATTTCTGAATTTTAGTACAGTCAGTATTTAAACCTTTGTGATGGGATACGATGTCGTTTTCATCTACGTTATACGGTAGTACGGATGAGTGACTTCTACGAAGATGAAATTTGAAGCATGTTTTCCCACCGACGAAATATTGCACACTGGACAATTATTGAAGCGTTTCTTAAAGCCAGTAATGCAAATAAGCATGAAGCCTTTTATTTTATAGAACAACATGGTCCTTTTTGAATATACTGCGGATATGGACATTTTTGGGCACGATAATCTTACTCGCCTTTGTCGATATCATAATTTAAAAAATATCCAAAGAATAATATATTAAACATTCGTCCACTTTAATAGCATTATTTGTGTTTCTATAATGGGAAATTTATCATTTGAAAAATTTTCTTCAAAATAAATTTATGCATTTCATTAAAAGTTCTTTATTTAACAAAGCGGATAAAACTTAATCTGAGCGTGAGCGTGTACTTTTTTAAATCCTTCTCATTTCTAATATGTGACGCACATATTTAAAAAATAGTATATGTCAAGTTGTTTTGCACTTCTATGGGCAATATATTGTACGTAAGCATTTTCATTTGCTTATTAGTCACAAAATGGTTAAATTATGAAAGTCTTTTGAAAAATCTACACTTCAATAATGACATTACTCTCGTTCGGAAAGAACTTTTAAGTGACTACCAACGCATTTTTACATTCAGAATATTCAATTAAAGCTGACAATGCAAAGTGATATAATAAGGGAGTAGCCGCTGTCGCGCAAAAGACTAAAAGCTGGCTCAATTGGAGCTTTGGCAATAAGGGATGCTGATTATTGCTGATTCAACATCTACATTTGCACATCTGAAATTAAACAAGAAATTCCATGTCGTCATCCTATTTTTACCTTTTTGTTCCATGAACACAAATTTTTCATGGGGACGTCCTGTTTTATAAAATAATTTAGTCAGTTATTGTTACTCAGAGTGAATGTGTAACTATTGTTGAATTTATTAAATGCTTGCAAGAGGCAAGTGAGCACGCTTAGACTGACGTAGCCTTTTGTGCACATTACGTTTACTCCACTTACTGCATCACATCAATCTCCTGCCTGGAACAGCTAATTCCATGCTCCTGTGTCATGTGTGATGTGTTAAATACATGTGTTTGACTTATTACGACTTTTTCATCTGATGCTTTTAGTTGAATGAACAAAGGAAAGGAAGCAAGCTGGGCTCTGCCTCTTCTCCTGCTCCTTACTCCACACAATTATTTGTGGAACAGTGACTCAGCAGCAGTTTAAGTGCAAAGTGAAAAGTGTTTTACTAAATTCATGGCTCACTTTGCCTTTCACTATGTTGTAATATTGCAAATTGCAATCCACCTATTGATACAACGGTTCAACAACTGTGCTTTTAATGTTAAATAGCAGTTAGCTAGCAAGAGGAAGAATGATAAAGTTAGATACTGCTTTTGGGCCAACTAAAACTCACTTTTGAGAAGCACTAGTCTAATAGTAAGCTTTCCAGATACATTCGATTATTTACCTAAATATTTGCAATTTGTGCAACTTACTGCTTTGAGTTTGGTGTGTTTTATCTTACTACATCCGAGCTTTCTACATCCCTTCTCAAATGGCAGGCGAATTTTAAGTTATATGTATAAAAGAAAGAGAATATTAGGCAAACGTTGACTCACATTCACACATCCGATTCTGACAATTAAATAAAGAATCTCGCTTTGTGCATTGTGAAGGTTTTAGAGGAACCGTGGGAGGAACAGGACACAGAAATAAAATACCTAAACACTTCCACCGCATCCATCTCCGTACGCCGCCATGCATTATTACTACGACATATCTAATAACGTAGAAACGTAGAACACCATGTGTTGGATGGAAGTATGTAAGAATGCATTCAATCCGCATTTATTTACTTCCAGCGACGTACCACCTAAAAAGCTTATTAAGCAGCTCTTTTTTCATTGTAGGTTTTGGACAGTGAGAAAAGCGAAAGGCAGAGCAATAGCAGTAGTCACAGCTCAGCCAAAACAAGCCACGTAAATTAATTAGCTTATTTTGCATAAAGGATGGATGAATAACATTTAGCATGTCTGCTCCACTTCTCTTTCTCCCATACAGCGGTGTTACGAGTGCCTATCCCTTTTTACTGCTTCTCCGAAAGTAATTACGTATGTTCGTGTGTTTGCCATGAACACCTCCAAAATTTGTAAGATATGCTAGAACTCGAAAAGCTTTATTTTGGTTTTTCAAGCAACTTCTTATCCACACTGTTATTGTCTTGCTCCCAGATTTGCATTAATTTTTAAAAACTTATATGAAACAGAAAATTCTCTTTGGAAGCTCACTTGGCTTTTTATTTGGTTTTGCTGCTCTCAAGAAGCATTTACATAAACTTCAAATTTTGTGCTACGACATCACTCTTTTTAAATTATCTACTAACTGTAATTGATGATCCGGGCTAATTGGAAACGAACAAACTCATTGGTTGAATCTGCATCAGTGAAGCAGAAGTGAATACGAATTAGGTGTGAATTAAATGTTTTGATCAAATTGACACAAACGTCGATGAAGACAATTTGTGTTTTATGGAATCGTGGACCTGAGTGGAAGAATATGACGCAGAAAATATTTGAGTTTATTTGATTACAAAAAACGGCTTTCTACAATCAGTCCATCGCTCAACGCGCATGAATTTTTTTAGGCGAAAGGAGACAGGAAAATTTGGCAACTGAAAGCAGTCATAATTTTTTCAGAGATAATTTTTGCAATTTTCCTATATAATCACAAGCTGTGACGCTAATGTATGACGAAATGAATGGTTGCACGAAAGAAAACAACGTCAGTCACTATCATATTTATTAGTCACAACAAAACAGTATGCATGGTAAATGGTCCTTGGTAAACTGCCAAAGTTCATTTTGACATTTTATCACAAATGTGTTTCGTCGACAAAACCATCAGGTAGACGCTTTTGAATCGATTCTTGACTTTACTTGAAATAGTCTTTCATTACTTCTTCGAAATCCTTACAAGTAACAGACTTATAATAAATAGCATTTGAAACTCAATGGCAAATTGTATGTGATTTTTAGAAGAAAAGAAAGTAATTAAAACTTTAAAGTCGCGGTCGCAGCTTTTTTGTTTCAACTTTGAAGTGCGAACCTGAATAATAAACTCTTTGCCATTCACAGCACATAAGATATATCAAGCAAGCTACCCACAGTTGTAAACATAATTGTGTCGCATTTTCCATACTTTAAATTGCAAATAACGAACAGAAATTGGGGGGGAAAAGGTTTTTCTGTCGGAAACTCAAACTCTCACTAACATAATTGTTGTTTAAAAATTCAGATGCAAGTCGCAAGTTTATTGTCCACTTTTCTTTCATTCAATAATATTCTTTACTTTAGAATTACAATGCAACATATGACAGTTTGTTTCAAAAGTAATTTTTAAATTAAGTATTTCTTAATCACGGGTTTATTATTGGAGTACAATAAGGATAAACCAAACTTGTCGGATAGTTTCATTAAAGGAAATTTTATTTTCTATAACGTTAGTGGGTCACTAGGTAAAGTTAACTGCCACTCATTGTTTTACCAGATACCCTTTTACAGCTACATAGGGCCATGAATATGCGACAGTAGGAAGCCTGCTAATTTGGCTAATTCTACAAACTTTTGGCCAATCTGCATGTACATTTATTCTTAGGCACATTTCCCAAACGGGAGTTTCCCATCTTTTGAAATGTTGATTTTTCGATGAAAAGGTGAAAGACCACTTGACTCCATTGAATTGTATCAAGTTGTAATCGGAACCAAGTGAGAACAAAACTTTGAAAATAATTTTATGGACATTGATTGTTTAAAGTCAGTTTAAAACCTGTGAGGAAACTGAATAAAACCAAGGAAGGAAGAAACGGAAATTTACCAGAATACCGTTTCAGACTGATCTGACTGAGACTGCTCTGTGAATTTTTGTTATTTAATTAATGTTAATATTCTTTCAGGTATTTGTTACAACTAGAGCGTATTGGCAAAATTGCTCAGTATATCCCTTCCACCACTAATATCCAATTTTAACCATTTTTTGTTTTGTTTTTTTCATTCAAAAACCGACGTATCAAAAAGTGAAAAAAAACAATACGGTGTACATATGTTACATCATATCGCTGTCAAATGTTAAGAATATTGGTCAAAATTTGTAAAAATAACAAAGGTCTCACCGCTTCAGATTCTTTGCTGTATACCGCCACCAAAAGACATACGTATAGCAAAAATAACTTTCATACAAACCCCCTGACCTTTACGAACAGTGAACAAAAAATTTGCTCGATGTATTTATTTATCCTGTAGGTTTAGTATCATATTACTCAATATGGAAAAGGTAATGTTTTGAAATGGAAACCACATTATAATTATGAAGAGAAAGGAAAAAGAAAAGTGCACTTTGTATCGGGTGAGAATTTAAGTGTGACTGTTGTGACCATTATTTTCATTTCGTTTTTAACCTGCTACCGTTACAGGGGAGCAAAATTAGTATGCACACATGATTTCGTATAAGAAGTAATGCATTTGTGTTAGGCATGGCTTGGAATAGTATACCACACAACTTGGTCCCGCAAAAACATTGACTGTGCATTTCTACGTGACTAGAAGGTTTTCATACAATGTGCCTTGTCTAGTTACATGAAAATGTAATGAGTTGACAGGAGTGTGACATGCATAAAATGGGGAGACGGCTAATTTACTTTAGTGACAGTGTTTCATAGTCTCAACTATCAAAAGTTGTGATAGCTGGAAGTGTGGGAACTCCACTTGAATTAAATACTTGGGTTCTATATTTTATTTTGGATTTCTTATTATTTCGATACTAGTGCATCATCTATATTCAAGAGTGTGTGAGGTAAAGCACCTACGTAAATCGAATAGGAAATGGAAGCACTTGCACACAAATGCGTGCATGCATGTTTTTCTCAGCGAACAAAAGAAAGTCATAAGAGATAGAAAGTATAAAGTTAATATTGCCTTTTGGCTTTTCAAGCACGGAGAAAACGAAAACGACAACTGGGGTTGTGCAATTTTAATTTAAGCCCTTACATTTGACAGCTTAGATTGGAAGCGGGAGTGGTCGTGTGATACATGGTGGATTCGCATTTCATGGAGGCAATAAGATTTTCCGTTGTGACTTCCACCTATTCCTTTTCTCATTTACCAACGCTCTAGGTACCGTTTCCCATTGCAGAACCCCAGAGCTTCCAAAGCTGTTTTTCCTATTATCAATCACCTTTTTATTATCCTTTGAGAATTCTACTGAAGTGTGTAAGCCTGCTGACATATCTGCAGGCATAAACGGCTCAAGGTATAGGCCTTTGTGTTGTTAAAAAGTGGCATAATATTGTTAAAATTTGAGAGGAACCAGATTCGTTTTCAAAAACGAACTCGGGAAAGGTTTAGTGATTTTGTGGGCTGTCCACCCCATCGGTGTAAATGCCAGAAGAGTATAGTAAGTTTTTAAATATTGTTACCTTTAGAAAGCATAGAAAATTCTATGTAAGTGCATACTTCATTTTCAATGCTTATTACAAAAGAGAATTACTTCGTTTTTATTATTTTGACTTTGAATGTGTACATATATACTGAAAATATTAATTTGCCATATTATATCTTTAAAGTTGTATTTATGTGTAAACATAAAATTTGTTTATAATAATGCGCAGCTCATAGAATATAACCACTTCAGCTCATTTCTGAGCGTTTTGTGTCCGATTAGTTGGCGTGTTTCTTTATGACTACGTAATGACTAGATCGTACGTTGATAAATGTTTACGAGTTTATAAGGCAAGGAGGTTGATTAATGTAAGAATCTACGATAGATTGTTGACGGGTAAAAACGCAAACTTCATTTTCTTAATTGTAATTACAACACAAAACGCCATTACAAACGGGATGTCTACAATGATCTCGTTAATGTAAAAATGTTATTTAATTTAACACTTTAAAATGTGTCACTGTTGGGTATGAAAATGTAAAAGAGGATATTTTTTGTAGGACGTTTCAGAATTTTAAAGGAATATTTGCAATTAAATGATTAACATCCTTACGAATATGCACAATAATATATCATTCATGTCATGCGATTCTGCAGAAACTGCATGATGCAACCTCCAGTCCAAACGCTGTGAATGTACCTACCCTTTCGCCACATAAAACATAATTTTTAGAAAGTGGAATCAGGCTTTTAGCAAAAGTCCTAAATCCACAACACAATGCTTGTGTTATTATATTTAGTTATACACTGCTATTTTTTGCAGATAAAACTTTGTTGTTGAGTCGTAGTCGTTGAGGGTACAGTATGTTCAAATCAAAATGGATTGTTCTGCTTTCATTTTTAAGACTATTTTAAGTTTTCAAGTAACCCTCCACTCCTCGTCTGACCTTTTATTCCGCTTGACATATCAAACAAAAAGGACGAGAGAAGCCATTCCCAACCAACTAGGAAAAAAATTGTAAACTGAAACTGAATATAATATACAAACTGTGGTTTGACTGACTGGAAAAGGAGACGAGAGAGCTTTATTGTTTTGTTTGTTTGTTTGACTTTCGGTTAGTTTGTTTGAGTTTCTTCTCTGGTACTGCAGTAGGATAGAGTTATATAGCGACATAAAATATGGAGCACAAGTGAAAGGTTGGCGAACTGAAGCGAGCATTCTCACAACATAATTTAGCCAAAGAATACAACACAAGAAGCATTTAGTAACAGAGTATATTGAAATGTCATTGAATCTAACAGGACTGGGACAAGTTTTTTAAATAGATTTATATAGGCTCCAGACTCCAGACTTGTTGTTATTCATGTCTTTTGTACATAAGAACTACTCAAAACGCTACAACTTGAATAGATGAAACCCAGCTGAAGCACAGATCAAACGTCACCTAAATACCTACACCATTTTTGGTTTAATACGCTTCCTTATATAAGAAGATCAGCAAGCGTTTGCAGAAAGAACCATCAACATTCATTACCATCAGGCATCCGCTTCAGTCTGTACAAACATGAATGGAAGTATGAAAAGAAAACAGTTTTTATCCATGAATTAAACGTGAAATGTAATATAAACCGGATTGTTTATTGTTTTCCTTGTGACGCTTCGGTTGAAGTTAGGTGAATGAAGAGTAGCGGTGAGAGTAACAGAGCAATATATCTCTCAAGTCGCACACATGTCCGCCCACTTACTCTTTTATATCCGTATTATTATAATATTAAGATTACGCTCCTACCGACACTTCTGTCTGCTTCTTTAAACCGACTTTTAAAATGCTTCCTTCGTTTTCACTTTTCCGTGTTCACAACGAATAAAACTTTTTCCTTCTTTTTGTTGTGGTTTTCGCCATGTAGTTTGTTGACTGTGTGAGTGACTCACTGAGCAGAATATTAATTTTCAGTTTCTGATATCCTCTTCTGCATGGTAAAACGCATTCTTTGTATATTTTTCAAATCGGGGTGTTCCTGAAAAAGCAAAATATGGAGATAGTGCATTGTAGGCGTGTGGATGCTACAATCAAAAGCAAAGATGTGTTATGTTTAATAATAAGTTGTCTTTTAATGATTCGTTTCACTACCAACCCAGTCCACAAGATTTACTTGTGCTTCAGAAAGACGATAACGGCGTCATTCTTTCTTGCTCTGTTGTCAGTCTGTTAAAAATCAGCAGAAAAGATTTTGACAGGGAACATGACGAAGAAAGACGAGTTAGTAAATGGAAAATCGCGACAGCTATTCATTTTGGGATTTAATAATAAACAATAAGCACAGTAGAGTATCAGGAATCGAGAGAAGCATATTATTATCTTTGACGTAGGTCTCTTTTGCTTTGCTAGAATCACAACAATAAAATACAAAGTTTTGAATCTGCTGATGTGAATCGCATAATGTGATACATTTTGTATGACAGTTCTTTGTAAGGAAAAGTGAACTTTTTCGCAAATCTATAGGAAGCAGCATTCATCAAGTCGCATTCACGAATACCTTTGGGCACACACACCAGAGCCTTTCGGTGTATTTCTTATCACACATCTGTATAAATTTATTATTAGAAATGAAGGAGTCCATGAAAGTTTCCTTTTACTTTCTTTTTAAGCCAACAAAAATAGCAAAAATTGTGCGTGTTGAGTAAACGGTGTTGATACTTCATGTATTACACCAAATCGCATTTGTTTATATTTGACTTGAAAAAGCATTTTCTTTTTTCAGAGAGAAATAATATCGTACTTTGTGTAATATCAGCCCTTTGCTTATGCACAAAGGAGTTTGCGATTTTTTTACTTTCACTTCCC
>VYYJ01002118.1:0-23748 GCA_021029165.1 Cyphoderus albinus | reverse complement strand
CTAAAACGATTTTAAAAGTGATTGTTAAACGTTATACATAATGGTTATTATATTGATGGGAGAGGCTAAGTTAAAGTTAAGTTTTCTAATTATGGCATGAAACGATGAATGCGGAAAACGTTAGAAAAAAGCAGAAAGGACGTTGTGCTAAAAGTCTTTCAAGTGAAGATTTGGGTTTGTGTGAAGTGGCAGCGAGTGACTGACAGAAACATGAAACTGAAAACCCAAAAGATGAGAAGCGTGATATCATATCCGCTCCTTTGAATGAATGAAGGCTAGCAAATTTTACAATGATTTGCGGATGGCCAAAGTCAGTAGTGTACAAGGCTAGTTAATTGGATTAAAATAAATATTTGGCAAAAGCAAGATGAGGCAAGTTTAACGGTTAGCAGAACAGAAATAGAAGAGGCTGTAATAAGTAAATATAATAGAATATTTATGACAGGATGTTTGCAGCACTTGCTTTTTTTTTAGAAATGGAAACGTCTTTTGGTTTCGTTTTATGTACGCATTAAATATAAATGGAGCTGCCAGAATATTTAAGGAATGAAGATGGATGGATCAGCTTTTAATTAATTTGAGAAGGCTTCCGGCAAACGGTCTTCCAGCTTGGAATCAGGAAATACTAAAAGCACTTCATTTTGTTGGGTACCTGTGCAATCATGCATCTCCCTCCGTCTTTAACCCAAATTACAGTTTATAGTTCTAGTTCTGGAAAAGAAAAAAGACGCAAAGTAAGGAAACAATTTTATTTGCATATAGGATCTATAGGTAGCTTTGTTTGTTGCGGTTTGACCGAAATGCCTTGTTTAAAAGTGTAGCTTTTTCTCGGTGACTCTTCGGAAGGAAAAGGGCAAGCATCAAGGTTATTCCAGCCATCATGGTTTAACGGTGGTTGTTTATGGCGGAAAATCGGAAACCGAGAGCAGTTTATAATACGGAGGTAAATGTTGTTGAGTTGCTTGAGATCATAGTTTATATCATACATGAACCACTAAACTGGTCAGATCAGAAAGAACTAAAGAAGTCAGATCCAGATTCGCCTGCAGCGTGCGCATATTAGGTATACATGGAGTAACCACACAAATTTACTGAATAACGAAAGTCGTAAATATCCGTATGTAATGCGTTAATACTTGCGCTTAAAGTATGAAATAGTACTGGATATACTAGATTGCAATGTCAGTTAGCCACGATCGGGTTGATCTGCAGGGAGATACAGATCATTTACATAATTGCTCTTGGTTCACTTTCTGCTGCAACTGCATCATTTAGATTTTGCAGGTAAATTGGAACTCAACTAAAGTAACTCTTACAACAAGGTGAAGATGTTCGCAAGAAAAAAAAACACCTAGAATTTCCGCCCACTGGAAATCGAAACTTTAAAAAACAAGCTGCATCGAATCTGATGAAAGGGGTTTTTTAGTTTAGAACGTTTAAGGTTTTAAAACCAGTCTCCTTTTATCTTCACTGGTTGTTTTTATTTTATTAATTGCAGTACCATAATATCATGGAGAATGTATTTATTTGGTGTCATCATCAGTTGTAAATCAACATCAGAGTAGAGAGAGACATTAAAGTTGGTACGCCTCTTCTGGAGGGATTTTAAACTTCTTTCCAAAAAGAAAAAAAAATCTTGTAGCTTTTAACTTTTATGGAAGTGGGAGTGGTCCACCAGTAACACGTGAGGTCCGCCTTGATTCATTAGTAGATAAAGTGGAGCACTGCTATGATCGGTTCGTATAACAATGTGGTAGTGGTGCATCAGCAGCATCAATGAGGAGATAATTTTACATTATCTCGATGGTGGTAATGATGAAAGAGATGATTCGACTCGTAAAACATGTATTGAACTATCACACATACCTATTTACTATAGGGGTTTGTTTGACAGGTGCTGTTTGATTTGTATCGAACCCGGGGGGAAATCAAGCGTTAAGAAGGAAACATTGAAAGTTCATTGGGAAAATTTGGTATTGTGCTATGATATGATGATGTGATAGTACGGGATCTGTCTTAATTTATTATGGATAGATAGTATTTGACCAAAAACGTTCAAATTCTCGAGGATGAGATGATCTTCGTCTTCAATTGTAACGTTTGTTTGTAAACTGTTTTTATTGTGGTGATTGTGGGCTGCAGGCAAAGGCAGCGAGCAATAAAGGTGAATTGGAATAAAAATCAAGGAAGAGGAGGAGGCGTCTTCTCTATAACCTTTTAACGCAGAGCAATTGAAGTACATAAAAAGCGATTCATGCGCGTTTTCTCATTTGCATACAATAAACATGATACCACGCGATTCACGGTTGACCCCAATCAAGAATCAACCTGTCTCCAATTAATTTAACTGTCTAAAAGGGTGATGTACGTAAATACAATGTACAATGTACAGAGTTGGTGTAAAATTTACATACCGATTTTAATGCGTTTGTTAGGCGAGTATAAATAACTTTTGGTAAAAATTGTCTGCATCTGGTGCAGTGCGGAAATTATTTTTATGGTCACATATGACAGGGTGCCAACAAAGGAGTAACAAAATGATTAACTGATTTGTTGATGCAACTGCATAATACGGGCATTTTTTATGGTTAAGCAAAGCATAACTTAATTAACATAACATAATATATTTGTGATGCATTAATGTGGCTGCGAGACAATGCTTATCATCAACTGTCTGACACTTTTGTGCAGAGTATCACTGATGCAGGTATAATTAATTCAGGAGAAACTCTGTCTGTTTCTGTAAAAACTGTTAATATGCAAAGCGATTAGTTTGGCTACGCATTGGAATGTTGGAAGAAAAAAGGAAAAGAAAACTAATTTGATTTATTTCTTACAGTATTAACATGGTTAAGTTAAATAGCAAGATGTTCATTCGCTTGTCTTATCTTAATTTGTTATTCAGTCGAATCGTGTAAAAATCACGTAAACTAAAAAATAGGAAGGAAGCAAAGCAAACAGAATAGAAAAGAAGCATGTCTACCGCAAAATATGACGGAGATATTAATCTTATAATTTAATTATGCTTTCTTTTTTACTGATTGTCTCATATGCACGTACGTACAATGCATCTGTAGCAAGTGAAGCGTATCACAGAAACATTGTTCGGAAACAATTAGCATACTAACAACATGCAAAATGATGTTTCAGTATACCTTATTAAAGCAAGCTTAAGCTCATGCACAGTAAACTGTAATTCGATTTAATATTTATTCTGTTAAATTAATGATTTTTTTTCATTCTTTCTGTTTAATTACAGGCAAAACAGCGGACCACAATCAAATGGCTCCTGAGCAAGGCGTACAATAATAAAACACCGGAGGAGCTTCTTGAACCCTTCTACAAAGACCATGAGGTATGCAAAATCGTTAATTAAGTAATTATTGCATAAAAATGTACCATCCCCTTCTGTTAGTTATATTCTGGGCACGCGTTTAGGTTGGGCTAAAATTATTTATTGCATAGTTTTTTACAGTTATCGTGATGTAACACTGTTCGTAAATAGGGTGGTGGTGTGGTCAGATAAAGATAACAATGAGATTTTCACCCTATAAAAGTCGTTGTAAATGTGAAAAATAAGGAACTGAAAACAGACTTGGCTGACATTTATTACCTGAAATGTGTAAATTGGCACAGAGTTATACATATTTCAAGCAGAAGCTAATACTTACCTACAATATAATGAAGAATGGCAATTCATAACTTCCGATTTTTATATTACATATTATGCTGACATCAATAATAACATAACAAACAACTCTATTGTTTCGCGACCAACGCCCCCTTCTTATGAAATGAAAAATGTGTTGCTTCTTCTCCTGCTTGTCAAAAAGAAAGGAAATTGAGACTGATTGTCTTAAATATGTATGATAATTATAATCTATCACGGAATACCAATGCCCAGCCAACTTGCCGGTTTGGTACTATTATTAAATTTTATGATTATCTTCATTTTTATTTACCATTGTGCTCTGTGCATCAAAAGAACTGTTAAATAATAAGCAATAAAGTGCACAAGAAAATTGACAAACGACGCACTCACTCGGAAGCTGTGGCTTTTGCTTTGTCATCAGGTATGTTTTAGCTCTCAGAAACATTTTTGTTCTTCTCATCACGTTTTCAAACTACTTCCGCCAACGCCAACTAGGAGCGTTTTTGATCTATTCTTTTGAAAGTTTTACGATGACTGGTTTAAAATGTCCATTGCAATCTTTTACCACTTTTATGTATATTTTTATGGTATATCATGATCACGAGACCATATGTGATAAAGATGAATGAAGTAATTTGTCAAGTAGGGGAAGAAATGTGCTGTGGTTGGATTCGACTAGCCAAAGTTGTTGAATAATAAATGTTAAAATAGAATTTATCCATTATAACGCACTTCTCCCTCTTTACAAGAAAAGAAAAAAAGAATTAGGTACGCGATGGATGGTATTTAGGCACCTGATGCTACTTCGTAGTTTCTTTTCGAGGCAGCCCCTTTTGTGCAATACATTCTCCAAACTAAGAAAGGGGAAAGCACTCAAGTAAATGGATCTGTTTCCCGTGCACCAATTTGTCAGGCTGAGAGAAATATAGGTACCCAGTTTACAAAGGAAACGCGTAGAAAACGTGTTTACTACTGCGCGTCTATAAAGAAACGGAGTGAGTGAGGAGAAAGTGGAGAGACAGACACAGTCAAGTTGCTCAACTTCCAGCAGCATGTAACATTCTCATAAGGCATGCTGCTCAAAGTTTCTATTAATGTCACGACGAGATGAAAAAGGAAGGAAATTCTTGTACATGCTCGTTTTCGAGTTCTCTCGATTCTTTGCAAACTCTACTTGTGATGTAAGTTATGGAAAGCGTAAATGCCTATCGCCTAGTCAAACCTAACAGGAACAGAAAACATCTCGTCCTTTTTCCTGTACCGTAACATGATTTCGATTGATTTTTCACTCACTTTGAGTGATTGCCCCTCTCCAGAATAGAAACTTTTTTTTTTACTCTTGTAATTTTGCCCATGTGTGCTCACTGTTCATGCATGTTGAGGTGGAATGAGTATATTTTAATTCGGGTAAATTTATTACGCCTGTCTTGTGTTAATGTGCTCCCTTGAGGAGTGGTGGAGAACGAAGGGTCTTTGGTCATGAAACTACTCCCTAGAGTATAATAAAACAAGTGTTGTGCGTTTATGTACTTAATTGCTACATGTGGTGAGCATTCATTTGGTTCATGAATTCAAAAATAGATTTAAAATTGTGTGTAAAAAGAAGTGCACTTTAACATTTTAAAGCATTTTTGGTTTCGTTTTAACAGGGGGAAGAACACCTCAAGCCGCACGTTGTGCAGGGACTGTCAAACGCGGAGTTGTACTGCCTTGCCCTTTGTAATATCTACGCGGATCCGAATTTCAGTCAGCTCAGTCCATGGGGCATCGTCCAAGCATTGGCACGAAAAGGTTCTTACGTTCAGGCACCATCCGACGTTCAACTCACGGAGACCGTTCTCATTCAAAACACGCCTCTCAAAATTGTACGTGAATTCAAGGGGAAAAGAACCATTTTATTGTTTGTGCAGAGAAAATTGGGTTTCTCCTTTCTTGATAAAAATCAACCTTTCTTTGTTTCCGTTGAACGGGAAATGAGAAGGAGAAAGTTAGGGACGGAGAAAGTAGATACATATTAATTATCGGGAAAATATGTTTACTGAAATATTACAGAGTTCCCATATGGCTGTGATTGAAGCGATGATGGTTCTCCAAGTTCGAGAAATCATATCGAATGAGCGAGTTGTGAACACTGTACAACGATATGGACCTAACGTGCATCCACGTAAGTATAACAAAGATTTTCCTTCTTGGATTTGATTGTATAAGTAGAATCGGAAAAGGCTAAAAATACACAGCGAGGGACTAAAATAACCTACACATATTTTCATTACTACGCATGCATTTTTACACTATTTTATTTTATTGTTAATCAGTAATGTAATAGCAGAGATTCATAATAGCGTTTTGGCTTTAATTTTCCTTTTTCATTCCATTTGATTTCCACACCCGTATTTATTTATTTATCTATTTATTGTAGTTGGATTAGTTTTACCTATTCGACTTGCTTGGATTTAACTCACATTCACATTAAATACAAATTGAAAAATTAAATACATCAATACTATACATGTACTTATTTATTTATTTATTTTAGAGCGTTGCATTGCAGTAGAATTTCTGTTTTTGTTTTAAATAGTTGTTCATGCATGCTTTAGTTCTTTTAGTTTGTTCGGTTTACCTTTTTCTTGAACAAAGATAAGATTACTAGTAAAATACACAATTTCACAGAGCCTTTATAATCTTGTTCATTCACAGACTCACAGACATTATTTGAAATTCGAACACAAAATGATTCAATCAATTGTGAAATTTAATGTTGGCTGATTTTGATTTATTAATAATAATTGCAAAGAAAAATTAATCCGATTGAAAAATTATATAGTAATTGAGAATTAACAAGGTATTAACCTGATATTTATTTTAGATTATTTTTTGTGTGATTTTCTGTTTCACAATTTTTAAGTGTAATTAGAGTGGTCAAGAGATTTTTTTGTTGGTGCAAATTACAATGTATGTAAGAGAATTTTAGCACCTAATTTTGTTTCGCAACGATGGAAAGGGTTTTAGGATTTACATAAAAAACTGATCGGAGGGGCATACAATTACAAACTATTTTTAACATTACGGACTCAAAAGCTAAAGGTACAACTTAATTAATGCCTATAGACAGAACCTTACTTAAGTAAGGGGTAACATTAATAATAAAGATAATAACGTTGCGTAAATGTATTTTAATATAATTTTGGAAAAAATCCCTTGTCAGTCACTGTGTGTCTATCTCAGTCTTTTACTGTCTTTCTGTCTATCCGCTTGTGTAATCTCTGCTAACATTCTGGTATTTTTGGGTGATTTTTCAAGAGATTTGGTTGGGTTCAGGTGAAATGCCTTCAGATGCGGAAGAGGCGCTCATTCTCTGGATCAATCGCTCAGTCCTAGCCATCAAGGAATTTATCCAGAATAATAATGCTCATGAGCATAACTTGGTAAGTTTTTTAAGTAGGAATCTAGAACAAAGCAAAGAGAAAAAATGTTTGATAAGATCAGTAATTTATTTTTATGATTGCTCATTCATGGGGCTAATGCTTTTTTGTTTTTTTTTCACGGTTACGTTACTTTACGTTACAATTCCAAAATGATTCGGATCGACCGCGTTCTTGGACTGGAATGAAACACTGGTACTGACTACTCTAAATAAATCTTGTAGTCCTCATCACAAGTGGAAAGCTGGTCGCAGCTCCCGTTATTCCAAGACCTGACTGACTTGGCAGACGGGTATAATATTTTTTTTATTTCATTTGATATTATTATTAAAACACGGGCATCGAATCGTGATGACGTATTGGTATTAGTATTATGAGCAGTAACTGATGCATTAGAGAATATGAAAGTTGCACAAACGAAATGAAAAGTCGAGTGGACGGTTTGGTTTAGAGATACGGTTTGAAAACAATGACTTTATTAACGTTTTTTGTATTCAATACAGAGTTGGATTGTGCTCTCTGCTAGCTTTTTACTGTCAAGAGGAGTTGGCCTTGTCCGAAATTTCCGTTCCCAATCCTCAGGAAAATCTCAGTGTATCTGACTCACTCTGGAATCTGCAGCTGGTTCAGAGAGTTTGCCGAGACTCGCTTCCTTACAACGTGTGCCACTTTACTTACGAGGACGTTCTCTATCTCCACGAATCCATGAAGCAAAACATGCTGAATTTCTTGGCTGACCTTTTTAATCAGTTGGAACTGCAACCTGCAGCCTGTGTCAAGCTCCTCGGATCACATCAAATGATCCCTATTCGACCTGCCGGTAAGTTTTCTTTGCCAAGAATAAATCCGTATCCTCGTACGTAAACTAAAAATTAGCACGTTGTATCTACCTCTAAGAAAGAGTTGTGGCACGAACGTGTAGAAAATTTACATGAGAAGTCAAAGGTTGAGTTGAACAGTTGAAGTGATTAAGTTTTAAGCTAAGAATGCATATGCATAACATCGAGACAATTGAAGAAGACAAAAGGTGGAGGGAGGGTTCCGTCCGAGTACCGTAAAGTCTGATTCAGAGTGCTGATAAAGTTGTCAGGTAGATCCTGTCATAACTCTGCTACAAAAAGCTCATAAGTGCATCACAATTAAATACAGCAAAGAGACTGACATTTAGATTACGTATAGTATGTAATCATAGCCTTTGTGTTTTCAATTTTTCAAGTAGTTAAAATTTGCAATACAATGAGCGTTTATCTATCTGGTGGTTGTTAGTTGTAAAGTCTTATCTGTGAAGTGATGTGTTGAGTGATGAGGATGATTCTATATGCAAAATATGTGACAACGAGTAACAGCGAAACATTACTGGTTTTACTGAACAATGCGCACTTGAAATAAATAAAAAGAGAGGCAGGGAGGAATTTAAAATGAGAAAAAAAGTAGTAAATTAAGAAGCTCTCAAGCAAAGCTTCCGTTTCTTTTCTCTTGTGAATGAAGTGAGGATTAAGAAAGAAAAAATGGCACAGTTCATCAGGGAGTTCATAAAATGTGCAGAAGTGAAGGGAAACCAAGAATAAGAACAATTTTTGACCCGCTCAGCTCTCATAGTTGGCAAAATGAGAAAAAAATGTGAATGTGGAGAGGGAGAGAGGATTATTTTATTTTATTACTGAAGAGACCACATTTTTACAGTTACGGTTATGTTATAATATACTCTGACGATGAGTGAGTTGAAGTTGAGACTGAAGGTTGGTTAGGTGGTAATAAAAAAGGAGTAATGCTGAAAATAATTGAATTACACGTTGAATGTTGAAAAACTTCTTGCTGAAGCTCGGGACAGTAACAGTGGAATTAATAATCTGGTAATGTCATGACATGAGAATGAAATGAAATGACGAGGAGAATGGAAAAAAGAAAAGCAGTGTTACACACATAAAAGGAAGAAAAATACGTATCTAATTATTATGACTCACAATGAGTGGCTCTTTTCTGTAAATACTGCCATATGCAATAAAAACGTCTTTTTTCTTTCGGAATTATGTTGAATCATAATAAGCGCATAAGACCGACCTGTTAACTTGACTTAAATGCCGTGCTCTTGAGGATGGAGTGTGGAGTGTAGAATAAGACAAGGAGCTGCAACTTCCGCTCTTCTGATGTTGTTGTTGATGATGATTTCATTATGATGTTGAGGAGGTTTGGCTGACTGACTGACTGCTGAATGCATACTGCGTCCCGTAATAATAACGTGGTATCATTATGTTTAGGTATTATTGTATTATTATTAACTACCTAATATAAAGTGGAGTTAAAAAGTATTCGTATCGTATCCTCCCCGGCATTAATAGCTATAACGCGCATCGCCCTCCGTCAGCCAGCGTCAGTCAAGTTAACAAGTTTGAAAATAAAGTGTAATAAAAATGGACATGGAGGTGGTGTGGTAGTAGTGGTGTTATTTTTACCCTTGTCTACTGATATATAGCAATAAACGGAGGAAAAGGGGAAAAGCCTCCTCCTCCTTCGCTCTTATCTTTCTTCTTCCTCGATACTTTCATGTGATTAAAATTACTAGCTGATCAATTCAGAAGGAAAATAAAATCAGTGAGCCACAGGTTCAGCGGAACGAGCAGAACCGCAGTGTGTTGAAAAGTAATAAGTAATGCAAACTAATATTGCAGAATCATAGCGTGTATAATTATATTATAGTAAGAATTATTTAGTTTATTGTCGTATCATTAACATTATATTATATTAAATTATGTGTATCAGTATTACCTGAAGAGAACAAACCAAGTTTTTAATGCGAAAAATAGTTGGTGCTTCCTTGAGGTGTGCACAGATTGAGCACAATACGTTCAATGTTATTAATAATTCCTTCTGTTGTTACAGTCGGGTTCTTTTATGTATGAGATGACAGGACGAGCGTTAGAGTTTTTGAATAGGTTGTGAATTTGAATTCATGGTTTATTTTGGTTCGTGGTTCGATCTCCTGTGTGCTTCTGTAGAGAAGGTGTAGAAAGAACGAAGAGGCGCTTTTTATACCATGTCCGCGTGTCTTCGTCTTCATCGGTATAAAAGTGCAGTTTAACACACATTTAGAACAGGATAAAAATGGATTCCTTTGTTGTCAGAGAACATGATCAAGCTCATTGTAAATCGTAAAAGGCCTTATATAGCAAGGGCTGTGTTTGTAGCACATTTTATTGCCACATTTCCTTAGACTTGTGCAATATTATGCAGAATGTGAAATACAATGATGCTTTCGACATCATTTGGTTTGGTACACATGTATGTAAAATGAAGAAAAACTGTTTTTTTGCTCAAGTTTGAAAATGTATCATAAAATAAAATAATATCCTTTATCACCATCGTGTATTGTAATGTAAAGCAAAAGTTATCAACTTCAACAACAACAATGATCAGATCAGAAACATCGGCACGGCATCATCCGTGAATTCATATTTCACATTTAACTCTTTCATGCTTGCTTTTTCCTTCAGCGTTCAGCAAGTGAACTTTTTCGTCTGTCTTCTTGTCTCGGATCAGTCTTTGTTGAAGAATGTTACTACGTGCTCATTTATTATTATCAATCAGTAATGCACGTACGCTACACACACGGGTTGAGTTGCAATTGCAAGTTTGCAACAATGTTCGCATCAAAGCCTATAATAAAATAATCTTCTTTGCCCGTGTACAATTCATATCTACTCAATGTTAAATTGCGAATTTGGTGTTTTAAAAGTAAAGATATTGCAGGCAGGTAAAAAGACTGTTTAATACCAGCGAGAACGTTACCTTATTTTTTTGCCCACATATCACATCACGTTTTATACGTGTAGGCATGATTAAGCTTCTTTGACTCTTCTTTTTCAAAGAATCTTTAATATTTTTATTATTCATACATCTGTGGCTATAATAGAATATTATTATTACCTTTATTACTGTGCTATTCTCTCTGTGTGCGCTACCGGGTGGACTATGTAGCTGCAGCAAGTTTATATTTTTAATGCAATATCATTTAGTGAAGGTGAAAATGTTGTTGTTACTTTTGTTTTGCGTTGGGTGCTAGTGAATTTATTTGTGTCATAATATAATTCTTACAACCGATAGTGTATTGGCTGCCAAAATAATACAGTTCATTTTTTCATGAACATGAATCAAAAGTGTAGTAAATGAAAAACATTCACATCACACGAGCAGAGGTTGTAAACATCAATAAAGCGTACTAAGCAGCATAGCATAAATATTCAGTTCATTCATTCATTAGAAAATTAGTTCAGTTTTTTGTAGTTCATTAAGTGATTAATTTTTAATAACCCGATATTAAAACGCACGTACGTGCGGTAGTCAATAAATAAATAATAATTGTAAAACACCTAGAGATTAATTGACTGTGATTGATTGTTGACTACACACTACTCGTAATGTATTAATTTTAATCGTGGGGATAATTATATGGTGCGGGGAGTGAGCGCAATTTAAGGAAGTTGAAGTAGCTACATGGGTGGGCAGTGCAATTGGAAATGGAAATCGATAGTGAGAAATCATTAATCAGTGAGGTGGCAAAAATGTGTGTGATTTTGATGTAAGTTGTTTTAGAAGCTTCTCGTTATATTTATTAACACATTTTAATAACACTCGAATCACATCACATTGATCAGTATTTGCAAAATTGCAAAAGCACACCATTGCAATACAATACAATAATATATAATTGCGTATGTACCAGTTTCGGGTTTGTGGGTGATGTGACATGACAGTCTTGCCTTCTTAATAAATGTGTCCAGTTCATTTGTAATAAATTTTGCTGAGCAAAAGTAGATTTATCAAGATATACTGCGTGCGTGCCATAAATGAACGCTGTATGATTATATTTATGCTAATTATTTTAGTTGGTTGGTGGGGTTTATAGTAAAACTATCTATGCAATGTAATGGCAAAAGCACTTTAATACTATATAAGCGTCCATAAAAAGTGATTGGGTTGGGACAGTCAATGTGATGAAAACGTTAAAAACCGTTCCTTTTCCGAAAAGAAGCTAATTTTCTTTTTTAATAAGATTAACATTTTTATGATGAATGTTTTTTGTAGATAATTAAATGTTTAACTTATGCAAATGAACTTTCTTGGTGCTATTGTGATGAAAAGGGTTGACAGCTGAAGGGGTTCGGATGAGACGAGGTTTTATTCAGCAGTCCCCAATCACTATTCCCGATCTCAGACCTTCGCTTTATTCTTACCAGACTTCTTCCTCTGCTGCTTCTTCAGGTTTGCCACAAAAAAACAAACGCATTGTTCTTGTTGTTGTTGTTTTTAAAGTTGCGAAAATTGCGAAAATGTAGGTTTCAATTAAAGTAAACGTTTGTCCAATACAACATTGTAGTCTCGTATGTCCAATATAATAATCGTAGCACGTATATGTATGTATTTTAGCTGCATAAAAAGTTGACCACATTTAATAAATGTACGTAACGTCAGTATGTAAGTAACACGAGTAACATAAAATAACACGATGATAAACCTATCTAAATATCCGTACGTAACAAGTCAGTAATTTTGGCATGAGTGAAGCATGGAATGAAATGAGTCTGTATGAGAAACACCAAATATTGTGTCATTTTTAAGTTTTGGTCACATTTTTTTGGTCTGTTACAAATGAGTCTTGCCTTTGCCAAAGTTTTGTCTTATTCGCACTGCAATTTTGATTTTGTTGCTTTTTTAGTAAGTATGTAAGTGGATTTTTGAGTTTCTTACATTTTTTGCAACAATTTTGGTTCGCGTCTTCATTATAAATGTGTAGATGATTCATTCTTATTATACTACACAGGAATCTTACTGCAATACACGACAATCGTCTTGCTATGTCGATGATAATGATGATGGTTGAGTGTTGTGGTCTATGCGTCACACATAATAACACATAACAATGAAAGGAATGAGTTATCCTGGGCAAAATATTAACCTTGCCTTGTTAGTCTCATTCTTGACTTCTGCAAAATTAAAACTGTGTTAAAAGTACGTGAGACAACAATGATGACTTCTGTTTAATTTTTGCACGCAAAAATTAATTTTTTGGTTAAATCAGTTAAGTTCTAGTTATTATTTTGCACTTTCAATTTTTGGTTCTTGGTTATCTATTTACATTTTGGTTACCGTTTGGTTTCTACTTCTACATGGCGAAAAAGAATAAAAAGGCGTAAATGAGAAAGAAGTATGAGATGAGTATGAGTGAAGTGTATGAAGTGATTTAATTTGTTAATCGTAATTTTTGTAACCTTTATTCCTCCTTATTAAAAAAGTATATTGCTCTACTATTCTGGGATTATAGCCATATCGTACCGCTGTGTTTATTTTACTTCCAAAATTATCATTACTTTGAATAGTAATTTGTGTGATAATGTTGATTCGTGATATACTTTTCCTGCTCTCATTTTGATTGTGTCGGCATTTTTCCCATTATTGTGAATTGTGATCCATTTTTATACGATTATGATAATATGAAGTTTTGACATTTAAGATGGTATTTTTGCCAGAAAGAAGCTTAAATGATTATTTAATTGAAAGGGTTGAATAAATCCCAAATAAAGTAACGTAATGTAATGTGCTTTGGATTATCTCGTAGATCGAAATGCTATGAGCTCTAGGCCGCAGTCGGCCACATCCACACCGAAGCGTCAGTTATCCGTGAAAGAACGAAGTCAAAGATCTGGCCATAATATTTTTGGAGAGCCGCAGACCAGCAGTGGAAGAAGGTCACCTTCGAATGCTTCAGTTGTCTCTGTTCCTCTGAGAAGGTCTGGGACACCACATGAGTACAGTGACAGAGCACAATCAGAAAAGTCTGTTAATCAAAAGGACCAGAGGTAAAAGATTAAATAAAAATTCAAGATTTTTTTTTGTAAAAAAATGCATGGGCGATTTTATAGTTCCACTTTTTTGTCATAATTCCAGGTATTATGCTCACTCACGTTCCAGTGAGGAATCAGAAGATTTCGTAGTTCATCGAGGTCGCAACGTGCCCACATTGTCACAAGTGATCCGTTCAGTCTCGCCTTCTTCGCAGGATGAGAGGAGTAGCCCAGCGAGTAGAATGTCAGTGTCCCGAAATGTGTCCAATATTGAGAACGAGGATGGACTTCAGGCCGCTGGGAAACCGAGTGACTGGAAAGCGAATAAAACAACATATGCTGGAAGAAGATCGCGTAGGAACTCCATTTCAGAAGCTGACTCGCAGCTGACCGTCGAAAATTTTGGGGGTTCGCAGGATAACCTGAGTAGGTTTCAAATCAGCAAGAATCCCGATAAGCAACCGGCGATTGTGACGGATGTGACTTCCTCCCCAGTTCGTTACGTTAAAAGACAAAATTCGGAGGACCCGCCAAATTATTATAATAACGATTCGCAAAATACTCCACCTCAACAACATCAGCAACAGCAACAGCCTCAACAACAGCAACCTCAAAGTCGTGAACGTGACACTTCGAAAAGGGCGTCAATGTGTGAAAGTGGTAGTGGCAGTGGTGGTGGTGGTGGTGGTGAAGTGATTTTTTATGGGAAGAAGAAACTCAGTGTCGCGATGGACCAACACCAACGAGAGTTTGAGGAAAATATGATGAAACCACGCGAGGAACAGAGTCCGGTTCAGAACAGCGGTAATTTTAGTAATTATTTTCAGTCGCACATTGAGAACAATCATGAAGTCCATCAGCCAAGTGCCAGGGATGCACATCGAAGAAATAGTTCGCCACAAAATGCTGAAAATGGCAATGTTACTGTTTATGTCATGAATAGTAATGAAGGAGGCGGAGTAGCTGGAGGTTTGTGTATAGAACGCTTTTTATGTTTTGTTTCTAACATTCTCTGTCTTGTCTTTTCTGTTCTGTCTCACACTTGCACAGGGAACATTGTCAGGTGAAAGTCATTTGAGGTGTAGGGAAAGGGAAAACGCCCATTTTCTTTTCTTTTTTCATTTCAACCCTTTTCTTAACACACAAAAGTATATATTTCTGCAAGTTCTCCTAATCATTATTTTTAATTTTTCAGATGCCCCGCTAAGGAGCTTAAGCATGACGAACCTGTCACGACTATCCGATCTGCCAAATAAGCCTATCAACATTGTGTACCTGCAGAGCAGTGAAAGCACTCCTCCAAATCCAACCAACCCACCTCCACCTGTTAGTCATAGTTATCGCGTCAGTAACAGCAGCAACGGGTGGTCGGACGGATCCCAGTATAACTCCCCCGACTACCACACGCTGCCCGCGCAACCAACCAGAGCACCTCATCACCTCTCTCAATACAACACGCCTCCGCAGTATCAACAATCATCTTATCAGCACCATCACTACTCTGCACCGTCATCGGGTCATCAGTCACACCATCAGTCTCCACAATACCATCAGCCGCGACAGCCCAACCGTTACAGTAGTCCCCACAGAGGAGGTGGGAATGAAGAGGAGGATTTTGATACTGACGACATCGCTCTTCAGCTGAATGCCATAAGAGTGAAGCTGGAGGAGAAGCGGAAACGCATTGAGATGGAAAAGACAAAAATGGAAACGATTGTGACAAAGCAACAGGCGAAATTAGGAAAAGCTGCGTACCTCAAAGCTCTGAACAAAGTGAGTGAAAGAAAGTAAAACCAACATCCATTCTAATATAAAATCTTTTTAACTCTTCTAATTCTGGGGTCGAGGTGAAATTTTGTAACTTATTTCGTCTTTGGAATTCATAGTCATTGAATTCTTCGTTTTCTAATCATTTCTCTAATCTATTTTCAAACGAAGGGGAAAAGTGGCGAGGGCGTAATTAGTTCTGGGAGCTCTTCGACTGCCAGTAGAATTGGCGGTCAAGTGCTTGATGTCAACGCAAGGAAAAAACAGCTATCGCTAAAGGTTGGCGCTTTGTTGTGTAACTTTCTCTTTCCTAAAGATAACCTCTTTTGTGTGGAATGGAGTCCTTTCTTTGATATAGTTGTTTCCTTAAAGTGTGATTTTAGTTTTTGTGGTCTGTCTTCTAATGTCTCAATGTCTGTGTAGGTGTAGTTGATTTGTTATTAACTAACATTTAATTAACTTGTTTATCATATGAAATGCTTTGTGTTGCTTGTTTTATTTTAATTGGTAGCGTTATTAACCGGAACTAGTGGCATCGAAAAGTAATTCTTAGAGAGATTATTTATTTATTTATTTGACTTAAATATTTATTTATTTAAGTTTAAGTAGCATATTTATTGAAAGGCTGAGTTAGAATTTATGTCTGGACTATGAATAACTGAATGAATGTTGTGTTCGAGTTGTGACTAATTTTTGTGTGGATTATTTAAGTAAGGAAAAGAAAAGTGATTGAGTGATTTTATTTTTTTAAATAGGACTTGGAGAGTAAGTGGTTATCGAAGACTGATGAAACGTGCCGTACCCCAGAAATAGAGAACATGGACATAGAAACGTACCAACGATCTTTAGCCAGGTATGTAAAAAGTTGCAAGATCTTTTCAGTGAAAGCAATGAAGGGTAAAAAACTAATTTTAATTATTGTTTTGTTACTGTTTTGTAAAACTTAGAATGGACACCAGTTTGACCGAACTCGAAACTGACATCGGAAGACTTACGCTACAGGAGGAACGCATGAGAAAGCAGTTCTTTTTACATGGTGATCAACCCGGAGTTGGTGGTCAGTCGACGAACAATGACACTGCGAAAAGAAAAACCTGGTCTATGGCAATGGGAGGTGATGGAGGAGGTGGACGAAGCAGTGCTGGTTCTGCAGGAAATGTAGCCCAACCTAGATCTCAATGGGGGAGTCCAAAACCATTTTCAGACAGTGATAATCACGAGACCACTCCGCCACGTGTGGTTTACAATGGTGATGCAAGAGCTGCACCACATGTACCTCCTCGGTCTGCACCGAGCAGCTCTGGGAGTAACAGCAGCCTCTCGTACAACTCTTCCTTTCGTCTTCATTCCAATGCAGATACTCAAGGAAATCGTCTTTTCGGACGCCAGACGTAAGCACAAAGAATGAATATTGATTAATTAGCACAAATTAAAAATGTAATTGACTTGCTAATTAGAAAAGGCGTACAGTGTATATGTTTAATGTGACTCACGTTCTTTTTGTTATCCGACAGAGATGAACATGAAAGAGAACACGATGAGAATAAGCCAACGCCTCCGCCACGGCTAAGAGGTGCAGCCCCAGTGTACCACGCGCCACTTCCGACACCACCTCCTGACGACATGGAACCTCAGTCTGTTTCCTTTGTGCAAGATGATACAACCCCGATGGCCAACGAATTGGGATCGATGAACAGTAAAAAGTCATCGTTGCATCATATCGTCACATCTGGATCGAAAACGTATAGAATTACTCCGGAAAGTGGATCACCTCCCCGGCCAACGGCACATCGGTTGTTCACGAGCGACGCACCTGGTGGTACGACTAATGAAAAGAAAGGAAAATTAAAATATATATGTTTATCGAGTTAATTTGAGTTGTATTTACATTTTTGCAGAAGGGTCGCTGACTTCATCAGACGAGAATCCATCGTTCAACGAGAGAGGATTTTACATTGCCTTAGACAGCGACGCACCGAAAAGACCGAAGCCACCTTTGAGGACTCGTTCCCCCGCCAAGAGAAGGGAGTCTGGCACTTCCCTTGGAATTGGTAGTGCTGGCTCACAAAGGCGAGACCTGACTTCGGAATACATTCAGTCCATTGTTGATCCTGCGCCGATTCGAAAGGACGACGACGACGATGACTCGGATGGTCGATTTTATCACCACGAAGGTGAAGTCTGTGATGGGAAGGAGAAAGCCACGGGAGAGTTGGTGATCGACGAGAAGCCTCAGATGGACCCGGTTTGTAAACTCTCTCATAAAAATTTACTTTCGATACATGTAGATTTGGCATCTTGATTGTTGTCCGAGCGTATTTTGGTTAAAAAACATTTACTTGGACCTGGAAGGAATTTGCACGTTTCGCTTCTTTGTGTCCAATTGATTTGCATGCAAAAGTTTTTTACTCATCATGTTTTATTTTGTTGGTTACTTTTAATTTTCAAATTAAACACGCATTGTCGACAAACGTGTGTTGTGGCCTAACAGGAGATGGAATACCAAATGGAAAAGAAGAAAGAAAGAATTTTGCTGCAGTCATTAAGGAGACAGCAGGCGGTTGAAGAGTCGAGAAGAATAAAAGAAATGGAAATGCAACGGAGAAGAGAGGAAGAGACTGCGAAGCAAGAAGAGAAAATGAGAAAACGAGAAGAAGAGAAAGCCAGGCGTCAAGCAATCTTGGAATCATATCGACTGAAAAAACAAGAAGAAATGGATAAAGATGTTAGTGTTCCGTGCAATTATTATTTTTATATGCTTCTTATTGTATTCTTGGAATTATTGTGATAAACACTTCATTATTTTGTTTCATTATTGCACCTTGTCTTCGATCAAATCTATTGATCAAATTGTGGAAGAAAAATCAAAATACTAACGAAATGTATATTTTGAAAAGAAAAGACAAATTCTCGGACTTTTGTGCAACTAAATAATGATTAGTTGACTAAATCTAAGAAACCCAGTAAATGAAACTTAATTTAAAATAAATTTGCAAAATTTACAGACGAAAGGAGGCTGGGAAGTGCAGGAAAGCAGTACGAAAAGATTCATGAGACCCAAGTCAAGCTCGAGTGTTGGCTCACGCCCCCGTCCGAAAACAATCCATCTCTCTGAAGTGGATTCCGCTGGTGCTAGTGGCCATGAAACTCCAAGACACAGAGGTACGAAATTGAAACACGTTTAAATAAATTATTTAATGGAAAATTATACATTGAGTGGCGAAAATAATTTGTCAATATTTCGTTTGATAGGTGCTCTCCGTCGAAGTGATAGTCAAACCTCCAGCACAAGCCTGGCTCGGTCCTGTGGTAAACGAGGTTCTTCCACTACCCTGTACTCAGGTGCGTTTTCGTTAAAAAAATATACTAATTCCGTTTATTTTTATTTTATTTCATACTCTCAATATCATTATAAATGTTATAAATGTTCGGTAGATGGTATACATTACAATTATAATTAACTCGTAAATTACGAACGTACTAACTACAAATATCTATACCGTTCAAAATAACTACTTTTACTTAATGAGTTTTCGAGCCAGACAATTGAGTTCTCCGTTGTACCTAAGTTGCCTACTTCTATACAAAAATTATTAATTGAATTATGTATCAACTAAATATTATAGATTTTGTAGGGGAGGGTAGTTTTTGGAATGGTTGGAAATTGTCGAGAATGAGTACGAAAGTAATTTTGGTGTGATTGGATTGATCTTGATTTCATTATTTTTTGTGCTGATAATTTTTCTTTTTTTATCACATTTTCTTTTTTAAATAACGAGTATACACGTTTTTGTTAGTTGAGTAGGTAGCTTGAATTAATACTTAAGTTGAATTAATCGTGTGAATGTGTGAGTGTGAACTTGAATTTTCGCTAATGATTGACTAAATTGCTACCAGAAGCTGGGGGAAGCAGCCGGTCAAGGGATCCGTGGGGTTCCACGTCTTCGCTCAACCAAGGTACTATTTCACACAGCGGCAGTCGCAGGCACTTTATTTAATAAAAATGCAGCAGCAGCCGTTTTTATTTTATTTTTACAATAGTATCGAAATGTTTTTATTTTAAAGCTTTCAGCATGTTAATTAACAAGTTGCTAAAAACTGAAGTGTTGTTTTTATTTAGTTATATGTTATAACTGCGGAGGCGTTGGTGTTAATATAAGCATGCTGAAAGCGAAAAGATTGTTTATTTTACCGAATTTACTTTGCAGTGCATGATTTTAATTTTTTATGCATGTTGTATTGTTATTGCGAAATTAAGACACGAGCAGACGACGACCAACTAGCTCTTATGATCGAAGGTCCCGTCCTCGCGATTTGAGCACTTCTCGCTTAGAAGGTAAACACTTTGAAACATGACTTGGAAAAATTATGCAAATTTTGTGCAATTGTGAAACCTGTGCTGCGCTCTCGTAAGAAATGCACTTGACTCTGAAGTTGCTTACTTTAAGAAAAGAAGTTGGAAGGTCACAGTTACAATTGCAATTTGCAATAGAAATTCCTTTTTACCATACAGAAAACAGAAATCTGAAAAGAAACGATTTTTTTAAATGCAGGTATAAATATTATTTTTAATGTAATTTTTTATTTTAAGTTCGCTCTCGACGGGATAGTTATTTGGGATCCCAAGAGTCATTAGCTCATCGCCATAATTCCACATCGTCTCTTTTGGATGGTCAGAACTTTTTTCGTTTTTTTTTTCGGTGACGGGAAATTAGTAATTTAATAGTAACTTAAAAGTTTACAAAAATTGTACATGGGACAAATAAGGGATATTTTTTGGCTCAAACGACAAATTACTTTCGGTCGTGGTTTCTTTAATTTTTGCTTTAATTAATTAGGGCTAAAATTAATCAGAAGCTATGATGTTTTTCTTATTGCTTAAAAATTGATTTTGGGCTTTGCTTTAATTGTGTGAACGCTTGTTGGAAATTCCGTACATCTGCGATATGGGGCAACCTGAACAATATCTTCTAGAAAATAATTTATTAAAATAAAAAGTGGAGAATTGCTGATTATTAGAAGAATCTAGAATCTCCTCTAATAAAAGTTTGGTTCTTTTATCTAGGTGGTCAATTTAATTAAATGGGTATTGTAGTTGGTACCTTTGTCGTGTAGGGGGTTATTTAATTTGATATAACAAAATTTAATTTTTATGCCTATTTCTCGCTTTTTGGTTCGGTGCTTACAAAATGTTAGGAGTTGAAACTGACGCGAGCAGTAGTGGGGGTGCCCAGAACAGAGATTCGGATTCTGGTGTGGGCACGTGTTCCCCGCCCAGGCGAAGATCTCCCTCCCCTGCGACCACGTCCATCACTAAAACCGGTCCGAGAAAAATTCTGCCCTTGGGATCTCATCAGCAGCCTTCTTGTTCGCTTCCGTCTCCATCTGGCAATGGTAAAATTAGTGGGGCTTGTATAATAATAACAATAACTTAAGTAACGATATTTTAACTTTCACTCTTGTAATTAATTTCTCACTTCCTGCAAAAATAACTTTCTCGGGTAACTTTCAAATCAATTTAAGAAATTGAGAATTTACTAAATTATTCGTAATACTTAATTTTGTAACTGCAAAAAGTAAAGTGTTGCAGCAGCCAAGCTTTCACGTACTTGATAATATGAAGTTCTTGCTTGTTGGGAAAATTGCTTGAAATAAGTGTGTAAAAGCAGCAGCTTTCATTAATTTGCGGAACGTTTTCATCCTGAATCGTGTCACAGGTCCTGGCTCTCTACCTCCAGGACTCATTTCCCGTAGACATCGAGGTTTCGACGACGGTGCAAGTGATATCTCTTCTGTTGCCAGTTCCAACATGGACTATTCTGGTAATTTCCTATTAATTACTAGTACTGACTAACTGTTGACCAAGGAGATTATCATTTAACTGATTTTTAACTGAATGATTTTATTTTTAAAGGTCTCCGATTATACAAACAACCGACTGCAAAATCGAACCGAAGCATAATTTTGAACGCTGTCGAGTACTGCGTGTTTCCCGGTGTAGTGAATCGTGATGCGAAAATGAAGGTTTTGGACGAGATCAACAGATCTGAAAGCAAGCATTTCCTTGTCATGTTCCGTGATGCAGGATGCCAGGTAAGCAATAGCACATGACTCACATTGATAAGAATTCGAATTATTTAATTGCAACTTATATAAAAGCACAGTCACTGCTCAATGTAACAATTTCAATGTTTTATGCATTTCAGTTTCGAGCTTTATATTCATACATACCAGAAACTGAGGAAGTCGTCAAGCTTTATGGTGTTGGGCCCAAGCAAGTTACTGACCGCATGTTTGAGAAATTCTTCAAGTACGTTTAAAATTCAAATACATTCACACTTGTCGTAGAATTGCCCCTGGATTAAACTATTGTGTAATTAACTTGGATGTTTTCATTCGTTCTTTCCAGGTACAACTCTGGAGGAAAATGTTTTACGCAAGTGCACACGAAACATCTCACGGTGACAATTGATGCCTTCACAATTCATAATGCGCTTTGGGTGGGGAAGAAGGCCCCAACAACGAAGACGAAGGACCTCGCTCTCGTCATTTAACAAGCTGGAGTGATGAAGTACATTCAGTTGCATTTGCCATTCAATTTCTGGGTTGGATCGACTATCCTACAGCTTTGGAGTTGGAGCCAACGAGATAAAAAAGTCATATCTCCACTTCGCGTCAATATCTTACTACTATAAAAACATTAACTTTCTAGAATAAGTGAGCATTTTTTGCAGTCATTAATAATCGTGTCTGTGTGAAAGTATTATGGTTTTCTTCCGATTTCAAATTAAGGCCTCGGAAAAATTGTCTTTCTCGTTTTAATTATCCTAACTAAAAAAATATTATGTTCGTTTTTATGAGATTATGTCATTGTCATACTTCGTAGCTGTAAAAGTAATCTCCTTTCCAACATTTTAAATGTGTAATTAAAATACTTCGCTAGTAGTTGGTTTCATATCGCAATTAGTAAACGGTAGCAAGAGAAAGCATCTGTATTTCACGGAGAAAAGTATTAACACTTTTAGATAGCTAAAATGTCAATGTGATTGTTAAGCTTCGTGCCGATTTTAAGCAGGAGTAGTCAAAAATGGAGATTGTGCAGAAACAGTCACTTTTCTGCTATGAATTTCTGTTTCCGTACTACAGAATTGCCCTCCATTAGCCAGGGTCATCGCATCTAGTTTCTCTGAAAAAATGTCAGTGTGTAGTAGTGCTAAAATATTGTCATAAAAATTACGTAACTCCACCACCTAAGAAAATGAAGCACTGTGAAAATGTAGCTTCAATTTTATTCCAGTAAGCATTAAAGTAAATAATTTCACTTGATCGGAAAGCTCATTATCGTACGTAATAAAATAAAGTAGGAGAAAACTATCATCACTTTAAAAAATGTGTGTGTACGATTGTAATAATGAAGCGTAATTGAAAGAATGACTAAATAATTTCTCTGCAACAGCGCAGTTATCTAAACACAAAATGTAATAACACCAATTAAAGTAATACAATACGATGATGATGCCAGAGAAGTCTACTCTTGTAATAGAGAGAAACATGCAAACTAATTAAATTAGCTACGCATACACAAGAAATCTACCGACACAACACAAGAAATTACCATGTTTTAACCAAAGTCTAACTCGTTTAACAAATACCTACATACGATTTTATGCTCTTAGTAGAAACAAAAAAATGATCTTTTAAGTATGTAACGTAACTCTTACGGAAACGCGCAATGTTTTTATTAAAATGATAACTTTACCTACATTAAATTCAATGTGTGCTAATCTGCAACTGCGAATTGCGAAAAGGCTTCCCGATTTTTATCCATCACCAGTTTCCTCCATGTTTTTAGCGTTTTTAAGTTTTTGTAATGTGTGTGACAATTGTGAGAGATCACAAGAAGAAAAGGCGTTTTCCCTGTATTTTAGTGATACAAGTGCTATATTAATTAATTAAAGGATAATGTGTAGAAATAGTTAATTATTTGTAATGAAATAGTATTAGAAGTTAGAGTAAACACCTATACTAAAAATAATTACGCTTTTAACATGCTTACTACACAACTGTT
>VYYJ01002117.1:0-23755 GCA_021029165.1 Cyphoderus albinus | reverse complement strand
CTAAGGTTCAGCACAATATGATCCAAAATGGATGACTGACTCACTGACTACGAATCTTAAAATTGGCAACCTTTCATTAGTGAGCCATTTTATCATCATTCATTTCATTCATGAGCTTTATTTTTATATTTTATGTCTGAGCAAGCGAACGAATCCGTCACGTTTGACACAAATTGTATTGCTTCTATGAAATGCATACCTACAAATTATTACGATTACTAAAAACAAAAAAATGTTCGCAGTGAGTGTAATTACGTTGAGAATTACGACGAAGAACAGTAGAATATTTTTGCATTTTATTTTCTGCTCCTCCATGATAATGCTTATGTAATTATTGTTTAGCAATAAATCGTTAAAGACCAACCCGAATTTGTAGAGCAATGGAGGGCTGCACCCGTTTCATGTTATTCTGGTACTATATAATTGTACAATTCTTTATATACATAGTTAGAAAAACTCAAAGAGAGAAACCTCTTAACCAGAAGCATGGCATGGCGCACGACTGTACTGCAACCAATAATAAGATCGATTAAAACCACGACGGGATGGTTTAGTAGTCATGCAGTTACTCTAATAACACTTTTATGTATTACAATAGACAAGCGATTCAGATCCTTACTTCCTACTAGTATTAGTATAAACATTTTTTCAAGACCGAATCACATTCATTTTTAATGATAGCTTTTAAATTTCGGATCATTACAGATCCTATTTTTATTCTAGTTAAAGTTGGGTTGGGTAATAAAATCATTGTCTATTAATGACGTAATTGAACCAATTAAAAATGACAAACCTGTAATCTTTTTGTGCGTTTTTTTACTTTTAATAACCCAAATCTAATAATCATGGTAATATGAGTAAGTAATAAAAGTGTGGTTATTTCATCGCCATCATTAATCATCAGCGTCCGCGGTTTTAATGCATACATTTTTCTTCCTTCGGAATTGTGTAAGTGAAGAAAGGTGTGCGTTGTGTCACACTGTCACACGATTTGTTATTATAATAGAAGATCTCCCTTGTTGCCGCTCTGTGACGACAATGCAGTTGAAATAAGCAACATGGGCGGATCTAAATGATGTAATGATAATGAAAGTGCATTAATAGAGAGTTATGAAAATATTTCGTTTTTCCAAAGAAACTTGGCGCTGTTTAAGGCTTGTCATACACCTGAAACCTAAAAAATCTTCTACTAGATAGAAAGAACAAAGAAAGTATTATTAATGCTAAAAGCGAAAAATGAAATATTGCTTCACTAATAATAGCAGCTCAAATGGTGACGATAACTAAAAACCAAATAATAGGTGGATTGTCTGCAAAAAATGATAGGTAGAATATTTCGCACATAACTGTCTCTAAAATTCATACCCAATATTTCTTAATTGTTGACGGAAAAAGTTTCATTACACATATTTCTTGCCCTATTAATTAACAAGCAAGCAGGACGAATTTTTACATCACCCTATTTGATTAAAAGCAACTTATTTGCTTGGTAAAGAGGTTGGCGACAGATACCATACCCTCATACCCCATACCATCATACCATACACATGAATGATCGTCTGCCGTCAAGCAGGAAATATGCACTTAAGGATTCTTTGTTTATAGCAGTCATAATTATCCACATACCTCATCTTCCTAACAACAGGCCACCTGAAATTCCTTATATCAAGCAAAGTAAGTCACAAGTAATGGGTCATGCAATATTATTATGCATTTCTGATAGGATAGTAGATTGTCCTATCGTTCACTCATTTGACTCAATCAATGCCCATATCAATGTAGGTGCATCTAGTTTTAGACTTGGCACTGCACTGTTAAGGTTTGATAAGATTGCACAACGAACAGGACCATCATCGATGCATCAAATATTATGCGATGATTAGCTTGACACTGTTGATGATGCCGCGACGATCATTTTATTGCATTATAAAATCTGCCTACACATCGTTGCATCGATTCTTAGGGCAATGCAATATTATTCCTAATTTGAGTCAGTTGGTCATTTTTGACATATCAGTAAACTATGGTTGTTGTTGCTTTGGTTGACTCTTCTTCCAATTCACCGTTTACAGTTATTATTTAACATGCTGAATGCTTGCTGTGCCTGTGAAATTTGGAAGGATGTGTTTAAATAAAATGTGATTACCATAACTGACGCATTTGTAGGCTTTCTACTTTTTATATTAGGAAATTTTTATTGGATTTTTTGTAACTTTTCAACTGTGATTATAATTGAATAATCAAGAGCATCTTCAACATTAATGGAAGGAGCTTCATTTTAATTTTACATTATGTTTTACCTCCACATCGTAGTCATTTAGGAAATCGGAGACTACGTAGACAAGAATTCACTTGTAATACGCAATTTACAACTTGTTATGCGGCATGTTCCTTTCTATTTTTTACAATACGCCGGATATTCGATAAAGATTGATTATGCAACATTACCACTGGTAATTTACCAGCACATCGATATTTACAGTACATTAATAATAAAACTTTCAATTTTAACGTAAATTAAAAACAGAAACGCAAGGTCGTTTGTATATGATGCATAGGTTATACTATCTACTTAATTACCTTAAACGATATTGTCGCAATCAGTTAATTTAACAACATTAATACTCATTAATGATTTTTTTAGTGTTAAGAAAGTGAAAAAGTAGGTATATTATCCAATAAAAATGAAAAAATCATAGCAAACTGGAGACCTTTTGACCAATGTGTAAATTTCACGTAAATAAGATACAAAAGTAATGATAATGAAATTGACTTGTTATTGTAGCAAGGAGATGTGAAACCAGCACGATTAGTAATAATTTGGTGATTAGCAGCTTTGAATTTTTAAAACTACCTTAATTTTTTTTAATGAATTGTTGTTTTTGGATATATGCTTGTATGTCCAACGCGTTTCAAGGCTAATTTTACATCTACCTCAATGAGTTGGCCTGGTCAAAATTATTATTTAAATGAATAAAATGACGTAATTCTTAATTTTTACGTTGCCCCTGCGTTTTTGTAATATTTTAAAATATTACGTTACGGTATGTTTTTTAAAAGTAAAAAGTTGATATTTTAACATATTTTATTACATTATTTTTTTATTTTTTAAATAAAATCGCCGTTACCAGAAAATTACATGTATTTATCTAAACAAAAATCACTTCAGAAGTGGTTATAAACCAACCTCTTCTAGAAAAGTGTGCCCACTGCACATATAGTTAATTTTCTCGAACAGCCCTATAAAATTCCTTTCTATAAAGTCTCCAGTACCAATGATTAAGATTTTATTCTAAATTAAACAAAAGTGATAAATGATTCACACGATACTCAAAAAAAAATGAAACCTGACCTTTGGATTTTGTTTAGAAGAAATCCATGCTAAACGGAATTGTGTTGTTTTGTTGTAGAAGTGTGTTTAGAAAGTATTNCTAAACGGAATTGTGTTGTTTTGTTGTAGAAGTGTGTTTAGAAAGTATTATGCGCTTTCCTTAATCAAATTCTTTCATGTGACGTAGCAGATTTGACACATATAGGATAGAATTTAGAATATACTAATAAAATCTTTATTTCTCACTCTATCCTGAGGTTTTAGACCCATAATAAAGTGTACATATAGCAGATTAAATATTAAAAATAAAATAGCTTGTATTTTTAGTCATTAGCAGCAGCATCAAGTTACACTTAAATACTATTTAAACTACATTTCAATTGGAATCGTTTCCAACGATGGATAGTATAAATACATTTTTTTTAAATCTTACTACATCTATATATTTTGCTTCTAATATGGGATTATTTACACGAGGTTTCAGGTTTTTATGTTGAGCTAAACACCGCGAGCCACCTCCTTTCAAACTTACTTCCATCAAATGAATTAAGTGTTACATAATTATTACACCTCTTCAAAGAAAGTTGTAATGGTAATTAGTACAACAGGTAGGCTAACCAAAACACGAAAATGATGCAGTGACTGTCGCATTGTTTACGTTGGATTGCGGTCAGACCTATCCGTCATCCCTTCTCTTTTTTATCCCATTTCAATGAAATTCTTATTTTTATTTAATACACTTTTTTGAATACATGTTGAACAACTTGAAATTAACTGAGAGATTAAAAGAGTAGAGCCAACTGCATTTTGTTCACCGCGAGTGCAGAGTGCGGGACATGTCCTTATTTGCATAAATTAGTCATTATTATTTTGATGAGCGCGTCTTCTCGTGTTTTTCAGCTATTCAGGAGAAGTAAAGTTTAATAATCACACGTCATTTTGTAATTTCAGTTCAGCTTGGCTCACTAAAAGAAAACAATACGTAATAACTGTTGTGACGTTGTGTGTGTGAAGTCGAAGTAGTACTTACGTAATAGCAGGGTTCTCCGAAGATCAGACAAAATTAGGATGTTTTGACTTTTATTTTCTCCGTTGCAATTCACAATAACAAAGTACCTAGTAGAATTTCGAATTTCTAATGTAGAAACATCTTTTAAAAACCAAATCACCCAGAATGGATGGAACAAAAGAATGAGGACAATTAATTAATTGTAATAATGTAATGTGTAGGAATGATGGAATCCTAATCATGAACAAAATGAATATGTATGCCGTTAAAGGATACACAATGATTCATTTCCTGTAGCGGTTCAAATGATTAATTTTATTGGGTGTGAGATTTCAATGTAGAATTCGTAGCATCCTGATTTTATATACCCTCTCACTAAAATTGTCCAATTTGTATTCAATTTGGCTACAACTTAGATTCATCTAATTCAATTTTTATTTCCTCCATGATAGATAGATGAGAGTTTGAATGTTTCTGAAAAATTGTGACAGGGATCAAATAACTCACATTGCATAATAACATTAAAGCAGGGGGATGCATGTCACCTCTCGCATTATTGAACATTAGTAGAGCCTCAAGTGAGACTCTTAAGAGGAATTTTTATTGTGTCAATTTATGTCAGCTTGTAGTTGCTGCGGTAAGAACCACAAAGTGCGAATATCAGATTTTATATTCAAGTTTGAAGACACGCTTCATAAAACTTTTTCGAGCGTATCATTTATTGTCACACCGTCACAACTGTCGGCTACCCTATATAACTTTAGATGTGATGATACGGTATTGAGGGGTTATTGTAAATAGATAGTAAGACTAAGAGTGTATTGAAATATTATTTGTTCTGTCAATACAGTAAAAGTGATGCAAGTTGGATAAGAAACAGCGTGCACAACTAAAATAAATAGAAACCGTCGTGTGGCGATAAGAATGCCGCTAAGATGGTCTCAAAAGTATCAGTATTTCAAATCTGCCTTTGCAGGTTTCATTCAGTTTTGACACTAAAAGAAAAACAAAAGTAAATTCGACGAAGTTGTTTATTATACAAGTGTGACCCTAATTCTATTTTCTATTCATTTTTTTCCATCAGCTTTCATTTGAAAATTCTTTGATGATGAATTAAACATGTGTTGTATAATTGTGTCCAAAGTGTACGCATCTGCTGATTCTTTCACGCAGGAAAGGGGGAGGCGTTCTGTTGGGCATTCATAACTGTCGCATCGTTGTAATCACTCCACGCGATGCATTCAAAAGTAAGCGCAATGATAAAAATTGCTAACACTCCGTTCCTTAACAATAGCCGCAATTGTGATGGCTGAATAACATTGTTGTGCTAATGTTGCATTAAAATGCATTTTTGAAAAAGCATATTAACATTAACTCGTTTGAGGTATCTTCTTCCTAAGCTTCTTCACGAATTAACTCTTCAGTTGCCGCCGAAAAGCTCACAACTATCAGTATTTTTCAGCGGCACTTATTAACGGAAAACTTTATTGTTGGGTGTATTGTTAAGTGACGGGACTTGCAAACCATTGCAACAACATATTGCAATTTCATACTTGCTAAATGGCACGGTTGGCAGAATTTTGTAACTGTTGCATTTCATTATTTTGAATTCGTCATGCATTGTTAAAACACTTGATAAAGTTTCAAATACTGTACACACTGTCTTGAATAAAAGAAAAGTTTGAAAAAGAATGGAGTTAAGGAATGTCCACGAAAAATGAATTATTTACGCATTAAGATCATGAAGATTGTTTCATAGCCTCACTTGAAGAGCGTTTTGATCTGTTTACACCTCTTGAAAAAAAAAATCTCCAAGAAAAGATAACGTAGATTAAATTTAACATTTTGGACCTACTGTGATGGAAGGTAATGGAAAATGCACCAGTAGCAAACATGTATGGGAACCGAAAATAATTTTATGTTTGTTGGCTCTGTTCGACAATGGTGGTGAAATGATTGGTAGTTTATTTATGAGAAAAACGAGGTAAATAAGGGTCGGCCCATTACTATTAATCATTATGTATGTCTTCATAATATGTATATCTTCATTTCACACCAGTGTTGTCACAGTGCCTAACCCATTGAACCCGTCAGTTGAAATAAAATATTGCATTGCAGCCACTTCACTTGACATATAACGTCGGCCTACCAAACGTTTTATGAGTTGCGAATTCACAAGAAGTCAAAAGGAAGCCAGTGGGGTTCGGCAGTCGACACACATGTAGTTAGTCTGCCTGTCTTCAAAAATAAAAAAATGAAGGGATTCGAAGAACAATGTCAGCATTGTCATTAGGATAGAGTCAAGGAGGTACTCAGGCAGTTGGAGAAAGATTATTTTGTTAGATAAGTGCTGTGGTGCGACAATGATTACTACACAAGTTAGGCTTAAGGCGGCTTGAGCATTATCCTGTCTCCCTTTGGTGCAAATTAGTACAGCACTTAAAGTCGGTCTCCTGTCATCATCAACAATGCTTCAAATTTTAGTCTTTTGCAACCACAATAAAAATAAACGAAGTGGTATAATGATTTCGGTTGTAGTTTCGAGTTTTACTTGTAAAATGCTATATAATCGACTGCTATAAAACGTTTTTGTTGTTTACACAAAGAAATTATCTCATCTTGTTCTGCTGAGTCACTCTAGTAGCTTAGTTTTTATACGATTAGTAAATTTGCAAAAACACGCTTGTCTGTCTCTTCAAACAAATGTGTATGATGCTTTCATTCATTCAATCAACCGTCCATCTTCAGTCTCAATCTCATAATAATCAACTTAATCGTAGCATCACATAATCACATAAGTCTTTTCTTTCTTTTGAATGACAATGTATTGATCGTTATTTTATGAAAATATTTACAATCCACAGTGCAGTAGCATATTTCTAAATCCAAATAATCTAAATCTCGGACATCTGACAATATTTGCATTGTTGAGTACCAAAGGCAGTCGTGAACTACTACATAGGTTGGAAGATGAAACGTCATTTCCCCTCACATATCCGGCACTTAAACGTATTATATTATTGCAGGATTAAGTTAAAGTTGGTCAATACAATTTTAGGACCGTAATCGTAAGTTAATCATGATACAATTCAGATCAGATAGGGTTTTGAGAACAAACGTCTTTCAAAATAGTGGTACATGATGTGTCCTGTTTTCCTGACACGGAGTGAAGTGACAATAAATTGCTTGTTAAACATGAGGGTTTAAGGAAGAACGCTGATTTTAAGTACTTCCAGTAGTTGAAACGATCAAGCGATGACTTTTGCAATTTTCTGTTGTCACTAGTAAAGTTCCGATGTTGAACAGGATCATTTACCTAATCCACATTATAGCCAAAGCAATTTCGACACTCTGCAGTCATCATTATATACCCATTTACCAGTTATTCAATCGAGGTTAGAGAAGAAATAATTTATCTTAAAAAATGTGTGCGATTTTTAAGAAAACTAATCTATTCAAATGATTAAGATGCATTTTAAAAATCAGTTGGGATGATTGAAGCAAAAGGGACATCAATGCAGCAGCAAACATTTTAGTATTTAGTTGATGCAGTTTACTAAGATAATAGTACACTTTAAGCATACATTCTTGCAAATTTTGTGAGTGCGTTGAAATGATTATACCACAACTCCTACTAGACACACGTTGCATAATTCGTTCTAAAATATTTTCCTTGTTTTGAAATAATAATGAGTAGAATTCTTTTCGCAGAATGCACGATATTGCTATAATTCATAACAATTTCTAATTTGAGAAATGATTACCCACTTATTTTAGTTAAGGATTTGGTGCATATGTATCATCATCTGCAAACTGACTAACATATTTTACGCTAATGTGTCATGCACTAAAGTGTTCTAGCATATTTTTCACAGAAGTACTCATTTCATTGTGTAGTCAACAGCTTTATAATGGAGAAGGTGCGCTATCATCTTTATCATTTTTTACCCAAAAACGATCATTCATATGCATAAAACTCATGTAATCGCGTTCAGGACGCCAATATTATAATAATATGCATCTCTTCAACACTTTTTAGAATGACAACGATGACAATGGATTAGTGTTGTCATTTTTGAAACATTCTCTTTGCAAAGAATGCATTTCCGGCAAATTGAAGCATATTATTACGATGAAAAATGTTTTTCCTTAGTATAGTATTTCTCTCAATTCTCTTTTGTTCGCCGTGAGTGACATTTATGATTGAAATGTGGGTGGACACAAATTGTTTAAGAAATAATTGCATAAAGTATAGTGTATTATGGTTTTCTGAAGTGTGGTGATATTAGGATTCTAACATGGACTAGTATTAAAAGATGACATTTAATAATACTTTTTGGGAAATGTCAGAATCTTTTATCATATGATTATTTTCAAATTTTATTCATGGCTTTACGGTTAATGTTTTTAGGTGAACCGGCTACCTGTAACCTGATTTTGGTCTTGCGAGTGTTCCACATAAAAGACGATGGCAAAGATGCTGCTGTTGCTAAGAAGAAGGAAGAGTGACCGGTTGATGTCCCCTTTCGCCGGTATTTTATGCTCGGTCACGGCATTTATTTTCTGTCTGCAATTTATCAGCATAACCAACGCGTTTAGCGACACACCTCCGCAGTACAACTACGACACTCTTCCAAAAACTGGCTTCTCATGCAAAGGAAAACTTCCCGGAAGGTACTACCCGGACCCTGAAACAGACTGCCAAGTGTTTCATGTCTGTGTCAAAATGAATAATCCGGATATTCAAGACTTCAAATTTCTTTGTCCCAACGGAACGGTTTTTGATTCTGTAAGTGAAAGTACAATACAAAGTACAATACGAGATGATAAATTAATTATAATAAAAATCACACATTAATTTAGTTTAATGATGCAATTTAGTTTATGCAAATTTTATTTTTAAATGCTACACAGTACTAATTACGAACGACACAATTTTAGGATTGTATTTACTGCAAGAGCCAACAAGGCATTTACAGCTGCAACCCATTTTTATTCTTAGACAAGTTAATTAGAACAAAGAATTGTTACAGGATAAACAATATTTTATTTCATTCGTACAGTTCTTCGCTAGATTTGAAAAATAACTACCTGAGCGTGCCATACACGTGAGCTCGCCGCGAAGATTGTATATAATCATCAAATCTTAGTATATCTTTTATATCTTCGTTATAAAATTAATGAGCATTCGAAGATAAATTTAAGGAATAAAAAGTACTACTGACTGAATAGGACTAGGTACAAATTCTATGAAGTTTGTAGTACAACTGCTTCTCAGCATTTTGTTCCTTTAGAAATGAACGTTATCATATCTTTTTTTGAAAATGTACAATATGCAAATGTGAAGTAGGAGCTGCAACCTCACATGCGCACAACTAGTTGCTGATCAATTTGAATATCAATGAAAGGCCAGTTATTTTAAAATTTCAGAAGAACAATAGAAATTACATCAAAAGAGTCTTTCCACTTTCAAAAATATAATGAATATATATAAAATATATGTGCCGTATTGTCATTTCGAATCTCTTGTAATTGTAATACGGTATAAGAAAATTAAATGACGCGTTTCGAGACGACATATAACCAAGCATCTGAAAACTTAAATTGTAGTAGTTTTGTAGATTTCTTTCCGAAATTCATGTAAATATAGTATCAAGATTCAGAATTACTAGAACAATATGCTTTCCACAACACCCACAAAATCTGAAGGCAATAACAATACAATGTTTATAGTATAGACGCTTTAATATTTATTTATGACAATGTGATTTTAACCGTAATGGGTGCATGATCTGTTTTGTAGCAAGTCCATTTCTTTATGCCTTCAATTCTAATCTTTAATCGCCACCAACAACTCCACTCCTTCCTTTTCTGAAACTAATTTAGTAGCCTGTATATATATGTAACGTTATTTTTGTGCTTATTTATGAAGATGACATAATGGATGGAATTAATATTTGACTTCTCGACAACGAAGTGAAAAATACATGTGCCTGTATGGGCAACGCATCTTCAGGATGATATGTATACTTTTTCATCCATATATGAGGGTGGGAAAATTACGGAGTCGGTGGTTTTCCATAATAAGGCACAGTTTAGAATTGATAGTATGGGCAATTGTTAATGGATTTTTGATGTTGTTCATTTCGAAAAGAGCCATAGTTCACACAGGAAAAGAAGAGTGGAGACTAGAAACATGTTATGTTCAAAATAAAATATGAGATAACATTTGAATGGATACTTTTATTTCACCCTCAATTTATGCTACTAGTCTACTAGTATCAGTCACACTTCAAAATATTACCGGATTAAATAGATTGTAGTTGACTAGAGTATTTTGGTGTCATAAATTACCAAAAACCTGCCACTAAAATTTATTTCAATCATAATTTAATGCACGGGTAAAGAATGGTTTACCTACATACCAATACCATACCTGAAACCTACAACGACCTTGGCCTATGTAATACAATGAATTTTTTGTCAATCTAAAGTACTATTTCTTCTGGTTCTGGTTTATTCAGGAACACCAAGTGTGTATGGACTACTATCAGGTTGTTTGTCATTCGGATGTTGGAACAAATCCATTGGGACAAATATTTGAAATTTTTAAATTGTCGTCTGGTCAAGGAAATCGGGATCTAGATGCAACAAAATTATCTCTAGTGAATCCTGACGTTATCGATAAGAATACTTTAGGGGATGATTTTCAAGTTGAAGAGTACAATAACAATCGCTTGGCATCATCCCAGAATGCTATAAATTTTCGAGCATCTCAGCCTGCCCCGTCGCCGAAACCAGCAAAGAGCAACAAAGCCAAAGAGGACATCTTTTTTAATAATAAAGGGTTCTCTTCTAATTTCGGATCTTACCAAGAACCCAGACGAACAAGCACATCAACAACCGAGTCTCCAAGTTCTTCAACGCCCAGAAGACCTTCTTTGGAGACCTTTGAAAGTTATGAAACGGAATCGTTCTCAGGATTCATTCCATCGAGAAACAGTTTTGGTAGAGAACCTAATCAGGATCCTGCCCCAGATTTTGATGCTTCCGTCGAAGAGTTCACCAAAAAAGATGTTGCCAATGAGTTCAGTCGTCCTACAGAACGTTCTACTACGGCGAGGCCTCTAGTTTTTCAGAATACCTTTAGAACTACATTATCCCACCTCCCGTCCACCTCTAGACCATCTGCTCAAACGTTCCAACAACAACCAACCAGATTTAATGACGACTACTTTACCAAGCTCCCAAGCACCACTCGCAGACCAGTTTCTAAGGCGGCTCAGTTCTTCTTACACTCCACAACTGCTGACGACTATTTCACGCCAGAATACAGACAACCAACGGTCAATCCATTTGCACACAACCAGCGACCCAGATCCACTACAACAACAATCAGGCCTAATCTAGTGTTCCAGAGTAATTCAGGAACTGTACGACCTCGCTTCGATGCCAGAACCACAACTGAATTCCAATACGAGAAAACAACCCAAACACCTTCAACGACAACAAGCACGACCGAATTCCCTACAACGACATACAGAGGACAAGAAGACTTTGAAGCCAGACAAACCACGGTCTACAACAGTGATTTCACAAGAAATAGTAATTTCTTTAGCGGAAACAATAATAATAATGACAAGCAAAGAGGGGACGAATTTGGCCTAAAACCCTCTGCTTCCGCACGTCAGTTTCCACCACAGCTTTCCAGTCAGTACGTTGAAGAGGAAACACTGAGACCCCGCAACATTCATGGAGTTTCCAACGCTCAAAATTCTCTACATCGCCAAACACCAAGAGACAACTTTGGGTTTTCCACTGTGCCCCCACCAACGACAGCAGAACCCGCAAGCAGTACAGCGGCACCATCAACAGCCTCGTCGACAGACGTAACTCACCAAGAAACCGCTCAAACATTAGCTGCCCGTCTTCAAGGTCAACTTTTCAAAAAGATTACGACGACGAAGAACCCGGAAAAGTTTTCCATTTTCTTTGGAAGAAGCACCCAGTCCGTCGATGATAGGCTTCCGTCTCATGGACCTACAACTGTTGCTTATTACGACAATTCATCAACCAGCCGAAGACCAATCCGAACCAGAAGTACGACAGCAAATCCATTCGAGTTTGACTGTCAGCACAACGCCCGAGTACGACAGACGAGGAAGATTAGGAAGGCTTGGTTCCATTAGTACGACGGCTGCCCCAGACACTGCCTCCTCTTCAAGACCACCGAGGCGTGGAGTGAGAAGGCGTGTGGTAAGACCAGGAAGAGCGCGTCAACCCGCACAGGCCTTCGATCCTCAACTCAAGTACACCCGAAGGAGGGTTCATAAGGACGCCCTTCCAAAGAATGATGAGATTTTTAAAGCTGAAGCTTCCGTTTTCAGGGGAGATCCTGCCCTTAACTATTTCCAAGAACAGGTAATGAAAGCCAGCCTAAATGCTACACATTAATGCATGAAGACATGCAATGCACGCATGCATTTTGATGTGGGTGTGATTAATTTTTATTTAATCGACCGATTTGCAACAGAAGAAAGACGGAGACGGTGGAGCCCAAAAAAGTAACGACAACGTAGAAAAACCTGTACAAAAGCAACGCAATCCTGTGAATAATTTTGAACAGTTTTATGGACGTCGCGTTCGACCGGGCGAAGCAAATAGTTTCAACAATGGAAGCACCTCTGTGCACGTAAATAATGGCGAAGGTTAGTAAATGAACCATGTATAAGCGTTAATGGGAAATCAAGACAAAAGTGCATTTTGATTTATAACACTGTATTTGAAGCATCCAAAACTAAGTTGACGATGGACGTAAGAAGTTGAAATGAAAGCGAAGACGATTTCATTGTTGAAATCCTTTAAAAACAATCTTTTCGCTAGTCTTTGAGGGAGCCTGTGGGAACAAAACAGACTCAAGGTCACAAAGGTGTTCTGAGCTTTCTGCCGTAAACATTTTCGTAGATTACAAAACATGAAAAACCTCGTTTAAGTGAAGCGGATGATTGTAAAGTGTTGATAATGGTGATTTGATAGGCTTTATAAGAAACTCGCAATTTTGAGACCATTAAGGTCACGTCTTAATCGAATTCCTTTGAAAAGTAAGGATAGATAAATAAAATCAACGTAGAATGAGAAACGATTTGGGAGAGTGCAGTGATTGAGATTTATGATTATGATAATGAGCAGTACGCAGGATTTAATGACCTAGATGAGACGACGTCGACGACATCATAGTGAACGAGAATCTTCAACGTTTCTAATTCAATTTCAACGTGTGTACCGTTCTGAAACGAAATGCACTTGCTCTTGGTTCGTTGGCGTCATTCATTTCGTTAGTGTGTGTTAAACTCTTTCATCCATTGTGTGTTTTAAGGAGCATGAGCATGTTTAAAAAATAGTTTGGAGCTTCTGCTTTTAGTGGCTGCCACCGCTCGTTGACAATAATCATAATCATAGCAATTTTCCTAGTCCATTACGTTGGCATTAGTTGTTAGCCCAATTTTGTGACTTTGAAGACTTATTGGAAAAGGTGGCACTGAGAATAAAACAAACTGGGTCTTAAGATGGACTCGGCAATTTAATTCGGCATAATGCATCAATATAGGACAAACCTCCGAAAATAATACCACTCGACTCTCACAGTAGCCTATTACCTTGATCGACATCTACTAATTAACGTTATAAACGCAGTTGCAATTAGCTTTTAAGATTAAGCAGTCGCAAAAAAGAACAAAGAGAAAAAAGACAAACAATGTCTCAGCATGCCCCGTCATGAAAACTTTTATAATTTTCCAACCCAGATAAAAGCCCACCCATCAAAGAAAAATATTTTTATCCATTCTCTCCATATACCGTTATTACAAAAAGGGCGTCCCACTCATTCCTCTGTTGGCATTGCTCCTGGAATTGAAGAAAATGTGCTAAATTCGATCAGATTACAAAGTCTGACATTTAGTAATAAGATAAAAAGCGGTATTTTCTTTATATCTTCTAGTACTCCGGCAAACATGATGACTATAGTTATGTAGTTGTGGTAGAAATATTACAGTAAGCTATTAATGAAATTTATGTTTTAGGTTGCAAGACCACCAGTGGCTGGACCGCATTTGAGACGACGCGTTGTGAAGCGCATCCGCCCAAAAACAACCACCGCTGAGCCAGGTCTGTCCACGGATGGAAGCAATGCCACCACTCCCAAACGGCCATTTGTAGTCACTGGATCCACGAGCAGACCCGTGACCAGAATAAATGTCAAGACGAAATTGGGTGGGAAAATCTCGACTACCTACCGCACAACGGAAATAACTGATGGGTCAAGCTCAATCTCAGAATTGACAGAATCTTCTACAACCACCACAGCCACAACAGAGGAACCCGAACTAGTTACGGCTTCTGACGATGAAGTTGCGGAAAGGAGGCAGCACCAACATTCATTAACATCGTCTCAAAAGCCACCTTTTCTAGGACATAGGAAACAATTACGTAACGACTCCCATTTAGTCATTAAAGTTCTCAACGAAAAGCCTCATCCGCGTTTACCCTTGTCGTTGAAAAAGTTGATTTTGAACTCTGGAGAGAAGAAGAGTGTTCCAAGCAGTAAACCTGGAGTGATTTCGACTTCTGTAGGAACAAAGAAAAGCATTGTAAGCAGCAGTAGCAGTACAAGTGGTACTGAGGAGGAGAGCAACACCCGAAGTCCCGACTATGACTATGCCTACTACAACAGTGAAGATGCGGCAGATTACGACTCAGAAACTAGAAAAATAGACCACAAAAGCTTTGGGAAGAAACCGAAACAAGCGTAAACGTAGATTAGACAATGACTTAATGAGCGTTTTTATTATACAATTCACAATTCACAATAAAAATGTTAAATAATTTGTAATGAGAGACACTATTTTTTATTCAAGCTGATTAAAAACATACGTACAGTGTATGTGAAGCAGTACCAACTCTTATTTACCAGAAAAGTCCATGTTCTAGATTTTAATCATGTAGTAAAAGTAGATATAATTACGAAGAAGTTTCAACTATTAGAAAAATAGACCACAAAAGCTTTGGGAAGAAACCGAAACAAGCGTAAACGTAGATTAGGCAATGACTTAATGAGCGTTTTTATTATACAATTCACAATAAAAATGTTAAATAATTTGTAATGAGAGACAATATTTTGTATTCAAGCTGATTGAAAACATACGTACAGTGTATGTGAAGTAGTACCAACTCTTATTTACCAGAAAAGTCCATGTTCTAGATTTTAATCATGTAGTAAAAGTAGATATAATTACGAAGAAGTTTCAACTAGGTCTAGACTATGATTATTAATAACGGTATCATTCATTTTGTTACTTAACTTTATGTAAAAAATAAAAAAATATATAAGGAACAATTATTTTTAATCAAGAAGGACTGAACTGAAGTTTATTCAGATAAAAATATTAAAGTGGGAGACGAAGAACGTTTTTAAATACTTTAAAATAGGACCACCACCAGACCAATGCAATAATTTGATATATGCAAGCAAGCAGTTAGATACATACATAAGTCAATTTCTAATTGTAATAAGTTCTAAGTAAAGGCAGAGAATCGTTGTGAAGACGTCAAAAATCAGTTCAAGTTTCCTTTTCATACTTTTATCGTCTTTTTGTACTTTTATATTTTGTTTCTTCACCTTTAATGCTAAATATAAACTTAAATTCAAATTTCTTGTTAACACTTTTAATTTTAAGCCTGTAACGATTCTGCTGAAACGATTTTTGCGTATTAAAATAAGAGTAGTCAAGAATGTTTTGAAGCAAACGAAAGGAGAATATGTGAATTTATGAATGTATTGTGTATGAGTTTGAGATTATGCATCTACTTTTTTTTATTCGCCTACAAAATATTTGCCAGGTATTTGTTGTAATTGTAGTTTAGATTTTGAATTAACAAGAGTGTATGGATTTATTGTTTAGCTACAAAATGTGCCAATAAAATTTACTACGATTGTTTAATAAACCAATCTTGACGTGTATTTTTTTTAAAACAAACACTTGGCTTCAGAGTTAGACCTTTCTGACCCCGCTCGTTTTAATAAATTAATGATCTTATACGAAAATCTTAGGACATGTTTCTAGAAATATTTAATGAACGTTATCATATCAATTCTTATAAAACCAAAGTAGATAACTAGAGTGTAATTTGACATGATGGTTTTTGGGACAGGATTTGGTGTTGGTTGATCCTAACGGAGTGCAAAACGAACATTGACGTCCATCATTCATTTGCTCACTTAATAATTTTCTCGTACCTTCATACCCTCGCTTTGACAAATTGGAGTGCAGTTATTACAAGTGTGCTAACCGTGGGACCCAAAAGCTCACTTGACGGTGCTTCCAGGTGTGTGCAGCAATAATCAGTATTAATTAAAGTTGTACTTTCATCGGTTATAAAAATCCAAATGGTTCAATTCAGCGCCTCAGTATTATTAAGTTTTAATTCTTTGACAACTATCTGTTAGGGAGGAAGAAAGAGCAGCATTTGATATAATAACTTGTATGTCATAAAATCTTGCGTGCAAAAGTTAATCAGCAATATGTTAAAACTGTATTGCAGATATGAAATAAGAGATTCGATACATTTTTAAATTATCTTCATTTCCAGCACAACAGTCAGAAAAACTCCGGCTATAAAGAATGACCAGAAAGCATTTCTTGTAACACAGGCGAAACAAGACATCAAATAAAATTGTACTTTAGATTTAATAAATTATTATTCTGAAACTTTAAGACAAAATATTTTCAAAACGTTAAAGTTGTTTATAGAATAAATGTCGTTCATTTAACCTAAGTTGGTTGGTTGGTGCCCTGGGCCGTGACTTCTACGGTTTAACCTCATAATTAATCTTTTTTGGCTTTGGTGTTGGTTGTGCCTAGAAAAGTGCAAAAATAAAAATTAATTTGGTCCGTTTATTTTAATATTATTACAGTGGATTTCTTTCTCTTACCGCTTCAGCTAATCGGGCTACAATTATTATGATGACCAGAACACATCGGACCCAAGAAACGAACCCGTAGTAATTCATATTGATGGCGGCGGATAAAGGTTTACACACGTTGTATGTAAATAACTTAATAATTTTTTAAGAAATGGTGTTATTTCAATTGCAAAACCCACTTTTTTCGACTTCACAATGTATGCAACCAGTTAATGTGTAAGTTGTAGTGTTATCCGATATAAAATATCAAGATTCAATTCAGAGGATCATTATCATTAAATTATTTTTTATTGGCAATTAGTAGTCTGGCGGAAGTGTGCAGCAATGAATTACACGAAAATGAGTCCATTAAACGTTAAAACTTGTCTTTATTTATATACACTGTATTAATGCGACCGTGCCCCTTTATGTGGTTGTCACTTGTTAGTTTGATGTAGAGTACGTCACGTTAATAAAAAAGTGTAATGAAAATAAAAATAGTTACGTTCGTATAGAATTTTAATGTAACGACATAAACAATTAACTTGGTTAACTTGGCAATACTGGTTCTTTGTGTTATGAACGTTATCAGTTGTTAATAGAATAAATGTAGTTGATTTAAAAAAGTATCTCCGTTGCTTCCTCAATAAGCTGGTCGATTGCGCTGGAATTACTTCCGTAGGCCGTGAGTACTAATCTGGTGAAATTTTAAAATTAGGCTTTTTTGGGACACGAGATGGTGTTGGTTGCGCCTAAAAAAGTGTAAAAATTATATTTGATGTGTCCATTTATTTTACTTGCTTATATTTTCGAACAAAAACGAATTTTTTCTCTCTTACCGCTTCAGCAAATTTGGTTACAATTATTAAGATGACTGCCACGCATCGGATCCAAGAAAGGAATTCGTAGTAATTCATATTGAAGCCTGTGAAAGAATCAAACTGTTACAAAAATTTATACGTTAAATTGGTAAAAGTTGGCGTTTAAACTTTGTAATTTCAAATTAAAAAGCTCACTTCTTTTGAGTTTCTGATGTTTGCAAATTTAAACCAGGTATCGTGTTGTAGTGTGATTCAGTATAAAATTCCAAATGATTCAATTCAGCGAATGATTATTATTACGATATTTAGTATTGGCAATTAATAGATGAGCGGAAGTAAGAAGCAATTAATTGAACGGAAACGGGTTCGTTTACAAACGGGCACAATTAACATTGGAAAGTTATCTAAGCCCCATTTGCGGCAACTATAATAATAGCCGTTACAGTTAAACAACAGGCATCGATCGTGACGAAAAATACAACGGGACGGGGGCATGTAGCTTGCAATATTTTACATTGTGTTGAATGTTTATAAAACCAATTAAACACGTATAAAAATTCATGTTCTATAACTTAAAGTAATTACGATCAAAGATGTGATACTTAAATACGACAGTACAAAAAGACAGTAAGATAATATGACGACGAGTAGATGGCCTAGCAGCAGTAAATGATGAAGAAAGATACATTACTGCTGAAGTCTAACAAATATTAAGTACAACATTTGGTTGTTACTTTAATAGCTCTACAGTTGTTTTAAAAGTACGTAAAGCTGCGTTTTGCCGCTCTTCAGCGAAATTTTTCAGACTTAGTTACGAATTCACTTAATTGTTGTAACACAATTTTAACAAATTTTAATTTAATACTTAAAATTTTTAAACGTTCAATCAGTCTTAACAAATAATTTATTAAAAATGATAATTTATAATAAATAAATAATTTTAAATAATTTATATTTATATTACTGACGCATTAGGAAGAAAACCATAACAGCCAAGACATTTTTATAAATGAGTTTAAAATATTATTTTACACATTGAGTTAGATTGATCGCATTGCAATTAATTTAGATTTATTTTTTTGATTATAGATAATCATAACTAAGAAAGATGTACTTTCACAAGTTACTTTACAAGCTGCTTTGCTAGGTCCATTTTGACCATTACTGCCATTACTTGACCATTGTGGACAGTTGCATTTATTATACACATTGATTTGTTTCACATATATGGTTACTATAATATTTCGTGCACTATGTAGGGTAAAAATGATGCATGTGAAGCGACTAACGCGTATTTACATACACATTTTCGTTGTGGAAATGACTAATTCCTTTTCATACGTGGACAATTGCTCGCACGGGTGCGTTTGTTTCATTTTGTTCCGGGTTGTCGTACCTATTTAGTTCTAGAGAATTCGGGGGATACAGATAAAAGCTGAACAACTAATTTAAACTTTTAAAGCCAATTTTCCTGACTAAATTAAACGTGATATTTTAAACACGTGACAAGATGTTACGTCAAAACAGTACTGATGGAGATGCAGTTGCATCTTCCTTTGTCTCCATTCGAAAAACATACCATAACCGAATGAGACCGTTTATGATAAACGTGAGAAGATCTTCGTTGAGCGAAAATTTTATTCCGTACAAGCAAAGTGGACAAACTAGTTCCGGATTATCCGGAGTCATTCCAGCCTCTGATAAAACAACAACCCCTATTGAAAGCAATGGCACGATTGAAGACAATTTATCTGAAAGTCAAGAACACTCGGCAGCATCATTGGATGCAGTTGCATTGTATCAAGGAGCATCTCCTACAACATCTAAAGCATCAAAACGAAGCATTTTGAGCCGATTGTTTAAAAAGAAACAAAGCGGTTCAAAAAGGTCGACCTCGACCGTCAATAACGGATCGGTTGCCAGTACCCGCGATGGTAGCGCTGCCATTGAGATATCAGTAATACAGACCGTGAAAGAGGAGGGAGCGGAAGACAAATGTAAAAGTGAAAACGAATCGTCAAAAGAGAAGGCAAAGCGAAAGGTAAAGTTCCCAAGGGTGTCTCTTTACTTTCGCCGACTTCAAAACGTTGTAGGGCGAAAAACCGTAGGTGCAAATCCCTGCAATAACAATGGGCCATACCACGCGATGGACTATTGTGGACCACTGTCAAAAAGCATTGGCGTCAATGGTACTCCAATTGAAGTTGTTGAAGAAGATCAACCGTTGATGCCCAAACACTTAAGCTCCGTCAAAATGAACGAACCTGCCGCATTTGTGTCACAGAAGAGGAGCGTAGACAAAACAGAAGCAACTGAAATAAGCACCGCTGTTCGAAAGGAGGAAACCGTGGTTATTATCGCGGAAAGTAGCCACAAAAACCGTCTGGCACGTAAATGCACATCGTACGGCGAGCCGAGATTAATTGAACTGTGCATTAACCTTCAATATTACACCGGACTATCCCCATTCCGGTTTGACAAAAAAGGAAAAATAGTTTCGAACTGGTTAAGCAAGGTAAGATAATAATCTCCCCGAACTGCCCTTTCATCTTAATTAAGACCTGTTTAGCATTTTGTTTCGAATCCCACAGGTTTCATACTTAACAACCAACTCTTGTGCATTTATTTTTAACATCGGCCAAATTCGTGTTGTGTATGAACAAAAAATTGCTAATCCATGTGTCGATCCGATTTACTTTTACATCTTGATGGGATGCCAGTCAGCTTTCACCGTATTACAAGCTCGCTTCTTTCAATTAATGTGGTTTAATCCAAACCAAGTTCGAAGAGTGATAATGGCGGACCGGAGGTGTCCTCCAACTAGTAGCAAATGGAATAGAATGGTAAATAATTTGGCTTGCTGATACAAAAAAGGCTATTAATAATTTGTAATATTAATCAAGTCAACGTGATTGTATGCAATACATAGATGGCCATTGGATTACGCATGTACTCTACAGTTACGTCATTACTATCTGTACTTGCCGGGTTTGGCCTAATTCATAAGCTGGCTGATTGGTCCATGGAATACTTGGTGGAAGTGAACGAAAGTACACTCTACATTGGATTCCTACAGGACGCAGTTCGTCTTCAAGACTCACTATCTGTTGGTTCCAATTCGTCAATTATTGTTAGCGAACCCAACCGTACGTTTGTGACAAACGATACATTCTCCACCACGACAACTTTCACCACCCTTGCCAAAAACACAACCGGTTCATATGAGACTATTGGTTGGTTTATTAACGACGGGAAACTGGAAACACAAATACTTGGATGCGTGGGCATATTCATGAACTTTTGCTACCGAATGGTTATCGCATGCGCTCAAGAATTAATGTCTGCATCTAACTGGTCACTATCGAATGGGATGCAAAAACTGAAATTTGACACTATTATGTCATCACGCCGCGAATCCAAAAAGAAGTCCCGCAATGATGCTGAAAGCATCACTGGAGTCAGAAGCGACAGCGACAGTGATTCAGGTTGGCTTGTTGATACAGAGGATGAGGAGTACGATGAAAAAGAAACACGGGAGGTCTTCATTAAAGTTGAAGAGAACGAAACTATGCGTCGTGTGGCCAATAAAACAAATGACGCATTCAAACTTTTCTGGCCCTGGCTTGCATTGGCGGCTTTAATAACTACTGCAGTTATTCTATTCTGCTGCGGCGAAGGACGATGGTACACTGCCATTGGCTTGGTTCTCTTCATCTTTCCAACATACATTTCGTTTTATTTGGGAATAAAACTAGCATTAAAGGTTAGTCTTTTAAACATTTTACGTACAAGTAAACGATGACCACAAAAACCTAATCTTTCAACAAAATATTCATTAGGCTGATGATATAAGTGTCTGGCATTCATCTAAGCGTGCTCAATCTGTAATCAAAGGAACGTGCAAGAGTTTTGCGATGACTGTGAGGCAAATTATTCTGCAACCCTTTGGATTTGGAACGGGGTTGTTTTACATAAGTTCCGGATTCATTGCAGGGGTGAGTATTAGCGTCACATTTCATTCAAATGTTAATCAATCCTTCCAAACTTGAGTAATAAATCACTGCTTCAGCTAAACTTTTTTAATTATCTCAATCAAAAACAATTTTTTCCTTTGATATTTACAGTTTTTCGGAGCGGCTGTTTCTTACTTTTTTTCTCAAAGCCAGGCAGCGCATTCACAATATTCTGAAGCGAATTGCACTTTAACTCCAGCATAATCTGAAAAAAATGCAAATAACTTTACAGCATTTTATGTACATAACCAAACTAGAGCACATTAACAGAAGTTACCGGATAGTCATTAAGCCAAATTATGCAGCACCTGACGTAATAACAAAATATATTTAATTATATGTCAGTTCTCGTGAAATTTTTAAGGTATAAATTGAAAATTAATGTCGATCTCGTGTCATGATATTATAAATTAAAGTAAACTAAAATAGATACTAAAATAGGAAACCAAAATGTCACTCAATATTATTTTGCTAAAATCCGATGTCAAGGTGAAACACATCACCTTGTGATATGTTTGATATATATGTGAAATTATCGTGAAAACTTGTATGTAGACATGACATACGTTTTTGTTATACCATTTACACACTAAAATGTTAAACAATCTGTGGAGAGGATATATTTTTATGTGAGCATACTAACATGAAAATCTGTTCATTCAGCATGTTACATTAAGTAGTGTAGCAGTAGATCCACCTTGTATTTACCAGAAACGTGCTAGATTTTAATCATGTAGTAAAAGTAGATTTAATTCCCAACAAGTTCCAAGTAGGACTGGAGACTCTAGTCACTAGGTTATATTCTCCTACTAGATGACAATTGGCATGGAACCAACCCAAAATTTAAAGGAATGGAGATCACTTACTTTACTACACCCATTCATGCTTTATTCAGTTGTTACATTAGCAACTATCAAGGATCCTTCAAATGTCAAGGGCCAAGCAGTTGGCCATTGGTTTAAAATCACATTTACTACTACACTTAGCGTAGGTCTCGCGTTCTTGGGATTAATAATTGAGTATAATATTTTTACTTACTATGGTATAAATATATAAAAGTAATTTAAGGACCAGTATATTTAATCCAGGGCCAAATTAATTAGATACCAGTTTAATATTCAAGTGGAGAGGATCAGTGTTTTAAGCAGTTTTTGCTTCGAACAATGCAATAATTTGGCCGAAGCAAGCAAACAGTTAGTCAATAAGTCAATGTCTAATGCTTAGACTCTAATCATTTGTGTAATGTCAAAAAAATTACCGTCGTTTTATTAGTTGTATATTTTGTTTCTCCAACTTTAAAACTTAAAATTCAATTGCTTTGTTAACATATTCTTAATTTTAAGCACGTAAAAATTTTCCTGAAACGAGTTGTATGTACTTATCTACGTAATCAAGATTGTTTTGAGGCAAACGAAAAGTGAATTTATGATTTCAGGAGTTTGAAATTGTCTTTTTTTATTCTACAAAATGTTTGCGAGGTACATAGTTGTAATTGTAGGATGGAATTAATGAGATGGAAAAGCATTATTGTTGTATTTGTATGTACAAAATATGTCAATAAAATTTACTCTGATTGTTTTAATAATCCAATCTTTATTTTTTTAGGAAACAAACACTTCCAAA